>PVJX010013321.1:0-47514 GCA_004027295.1 Dolichotis patagonum | reverse complement strand
CCTGTATGTTTCATGCTCAGCACGTCCACTGTGTGTGGGAGGAATGGGCAACAGTATTTTTCTCTGTGTTGGGCAGTCCTTCTCTCTCCACAGTCCCCCACTTGTGCTGTTATGTACCTGCCATGGGTGCTTCTTCCTGGTCACTGAGTCTGGAGTGCTATATTTTATACAACATGGGGAATACTGAGGACACAGGTTTGGTGCACTACTGTTTACAGTAGGCAGGTGTGGGGGTGCGTGGCAGTTTGTTCTGCCCAATCTATGTTCAGTGTCTCTAAATTCCTAGGGGACTGTGTCTCGCTTTGTCAGTCCTAGTGAGGAGCACAGAGTGACTCTGAGTCTGTTCACTCAGGCCAGTTCCCTTCAGTTGTCTTCTGATGTTTTCTTGATTATTGCAATTTTATAGGATTAGGGTTAAGGTTACAGGACAGATTGTGTGACATTCCTCCAACTTTGATTTTCAGTATTGGGTTGTGTGTTCTAGAACATTTTCTCTTCACATGAATTTAGAGTCAGTTTGTTAATATCTACATTGTAACTCACTTGGATTTCAATTTTCATAACACGGAATCTATAGGTCAGTTTGAGAAGAACTGACATTTTAGCAATTGCTCTTCTTCCTGTTTGTGAATCTGGATTGACTCTCTGTTTACTTAGCTCATTGAATTCATTCATTAGTATTTGGCATTTCTAACATATTGTTAGATCAGCAGTTACTTCTTTTTGTGTGCTATTTTGAGTGTTATAAATTAATTCAGGTTCCAAAATTTCATTAAAGCTTTAAAGGAAAGTAGTTTACTGTACTTCATTATTAGTTGATTTTCCACATAGACAGTGACATAATTTTCAAATTAAGATTATTTTCTGTATATTTTTCTTTCTTTTTCCTGTCTTTTTGCATTTGCTACAACTTTTTGCATTTGTTACAGTGTTGAATAAGAGTAGTCATAACAACTTATCCTTATTTGTGAGATGTTAAGGGGAGACTTATACTTCTCACCATTAAAAATGATATTAATATAAGGCTTTTAAGAAACCACAGACTATTTCAAGGACTTTACATTGTACCTCAAACATTTAATTAGCTTTTTTTAGAGTTTAATACTGGTCAGTAGATTTTTTTTTTTAATACCTGGGATCGAACTCATGATCTTGCATTGCCAGGCAGGCACTTTTGCTGCTGAGATAAATCCCCTGCCTTTGGTCAGTAGACTGTATTGCAAAATGCATTAGCTTTCTGTTATTATGACAAAATATCTAAGAAAATCTCCTTATAAAGAAGGAAAGCTTTATTATTCATTTATTTTTATTGATACATGTTTGTGATGTATAACAGGTACATTCATTTTAGAATATACATCTTCAGCATTATTGATTCCCTTTCACTTGCTCCCTTTCCCTACTTCTTTATTTCTAAAAATTCTACTTCGCTATTTTATACCATTTCTTCTTTATTTTGGTCTTTAAATTGTTTATATTATGAATGTCTCATACAAGAGAAATCATATGATACTTAACCTTCTGTCTGATTTATTTCACTTAGAATTATGGACATCCTATTTCCTAAAAGTAACTCAAATTTATCTGTCTTCATAGATGAATAGTCCTCCATAGTATTTATAGAGATTTTCTTTATCCATTCATCTATTGATGGGAATATAGGCCACTTTTATAATTTAACTTTTGCAAACAGTGCTTCTATGATTATGGATATGCAAGAATCACTGTAAAATGATGACTTTAATTCTTTGGAGAAGATATCCAGGAGAGATATTGCTGAGTAAAATAAAATTTCTATTTTTAGTTTTGGAGGAATCTCCATACTGATATTCATAGTGGTTATACTGTATATATTTATACCAGCAATGCAGAAAGATGTCTTTTCCCCTACATTTTCACCAACAGTTTTTGTTTCTTGAGCCTTGAGAATGCCCATTATTACTGGATTAAGAAAGAATCATAGTGTTGCTTGATTTGCATTTTTCTAATTACCAAAGATGTTGAACATTTTTTTCATGTACTTAATGACAATGTGATACTTCTTTTGAGAAGTTTCTGTTCATTTAAGTTGCCCACTTTGGCTTAGGTCTTTTTTGGTCAAAGATGCATATTATTGGCAGAAAAATAGACATGAAGGAAAATTAAATTGAATAGAAGACTTAGAAATAACTTAGTTCAATTTTAGCCATTTGGTTTTTGGCAAAGGTACTAAAACTCAAATGCAGGAAGAAAGGTAACCTCTTTAACAAGTTGTTCTATTTTTTTTGCAAGTTGTTCTCTGAAAATTGCTTATATAGATGCAAATGAATTAATTTCAATCTCCATTTTTCAACCTGTAGTAAAATAAAATAAAAATGAGTCAAAGAACCAAATATAAAAAGAGAAACACTGAATCTGTTAGAGATAAAATTGGTAAAACGATGCCAAGTTACAAGATTAAGCAAAGATTTTTTAACAGACCATCAACTGTACAAGAAATAATGGAGAAACAATGTGGAAAAGTGACAAATGTGATTATATCAAGTTAAAAACCTTCTGCATAGTAAAGGAAACAACCAACAGAGTGAAGAGATGACTTACAGAATGGGAAAAAGGTTTGGTAGCTACTTCTCTAATAGACAACTAATATGTAAAACATGCAAAAAAATTGGTTATTTTGACTTATTGTTGCAGGTATGAAAGCCAGGAGTCTTGCAGCCTGTCTTCTGAGAGTCTTGGAAAAAAAAGTTTATACTTTCAATGATTGACTTATGATGGACAAAATTTTACCCAATGCCGGAGATGTCCAAAATGTGTCTTTCCTACAGTTCCAGTACAAATACGTGGTTTCTTTTTAAGAGTGACAATCTCTTTAGCAATTCCTTGGCAGCATCTTTAAATACACTGCCTTTTGGCCAAATTGAAACTTTTCCAAAATTTTCTTCTGTGTTTCTCTTTTTTTCCTGGTTCTCAAATTAAATATGATTAAAAACATTTAGTTATAACCATGCTGCAGTGTGAATTATGTGCTTTCTTGAGATTTTATCCACTATATTAATTAGTCCACTATATTAATTATATTAATTACCACCTTTAAATTCACCCTTCCAGAATGTCTATGCATATACAAAATATAGCCTTGTTCTTTGCCTGTGTTTAATATGGGTCCTATTCTCAAATGATTCCTTATTTGTTTTCTGTATCTTCCTGAACATGATCTTTACTTACTTTCTGTATTTTTGTCAGCACTCTGGTCTTCTGAGGTCTTTCCAAAAATCTCTCTTTAAGCTCTACTGACAGAATTCTAGGTTTTCTTCTGTTTACTCAGTGCTTCCAAATTTTCTTGAAAACCACTTCTAAAGGCTTCTGAACCACATCATCAGATAAAGTCATGGTAACAACCACTCCTTGGAACAACTTTTTGTGTTAATCAGTTTTCCTCTGTGATAAAATTCCTGAGATAATCAGCTTAAATAGTAGGAAAGGTTTACTTTGAGTCACTTTTTCAGAGACTATTGATTGGTCCTGGATTTTGCCTTTAGCTTATCTGACTTCTCTAGTTTCCATTCTTTATCACTTTACTGGATTATCTTTTGGCTTTGCTGTTTCCAGGGTAACATTTTGCATCAGACTTTCTTCGATGTGATACTCATTACTGCCTACTCAAACAACCATGTCTCTTAGCAGCATTAGAGTCTGTGGTGAGGCTCATAAAACTAAACTTGAAATCTCAACCATTTGAAGAAGACAGATTTGGAATGGAAAAAGAGAAAGGTATTCTAGACAATAAACTGTTCAATTATTTATTTTGATTGAGAACTATGGGATAAGTAGTTGGTCTTTCAGCTTACTGAACATTTACAGAAGTAAAAGCAAGCAGATGGCAGAAGATAAGACAATTGGGTAAAGAAAAGACAGAAAAGAAAAGCAACACAGTGATACTTACACATCCATGATTATCTATGATTATAGCACCATAAATCATAATAGCCAAATCTTGGAAGCAGAATATTTATCTATCAATAGATGAATACATAAAGAAAACATTCTCTTTATACCCAATGGAGTATTACTCTGCCACAAAGATAAACTTGAGCAATTTGTAGGCAAATGGATAAACTTTGAGACTATAATTGTAAGTATAATAAACCAGACAAACAGTTAAAATATTGCATGGTGTCTTGGTTACATTTTATTCATCGCTGAGACAAGATACCTGATGCCCAAGGTTGGGAAAGGAAAGTTTTATTTCTTACAGTTTTTGGAGGTTTCAGTCCATACTCAGTTGGCTCTAAGGCAGGGTGGCATGGTGGGGCCACAGTTCATGGCGGCTGCAAATGGCAAGTGGGAACCGGCAAGAGAGACACGCCTTCTTCCTGCCATTACATCGCATCCTGGCTCCACCCCTAGGAGGGTGTAGCACTGACACCACCAATCCAAGCTCTAGACAATGAACCAATCACAAATGCACAATGCAAATACATGAGGCCTGGGGGCCACCGACATAAACCATGACACATGGTTTCCCTTATATGAGAAAGCCCAAAATATAAATAAAAAAAAATAGAAAATAGGCAGATAGATCTTTTTGAAATAGAAAAGAGACCAAGAAATGGATAGAGGAAGGAGAGAAGAATTAGAAAGGGGAAGAAAAATGAAATTTCAATATACACAAGTATCAAGTCCTCACAAGACGTGTAAATAATACTACAAATATGTACTAATAATAACAACCAAATAAATACATAAACATGAAGTTGTCACATTGCTAAAATAAAATTTTGAAAGGTCTGTGTTCTTTAACTTGCCTGAATTTGAGATAAGGAAGTCAATGCAGAGCAGTATTTCTTTCTCTTAGTTCATATTATGTCGAATGTCAAAATAACTATTTTCCTCAGAAAGGCAAAGTTTTAAAAAACCCACAAAAGATCACTTGTGACTGAAATAAACTTTTTGACAGAACTTTAGGAATTATTACATTCCTAAAAACAGCTTCTTATACATTGTTGATCGATTCAAACTCACAGTACAAAGGAGATTATTTGGGTTCTTGAAACTGGCAATTAATTGCAGAGAAATAGGTACAGTATTCTATGGAAGGCAGGAAAAGTGAGATCTTGTGTGGACTACAAAATGTTAGGAAGCAACAGAGGCTATGTAACTGATAGAATATAAAAAGAGCATAGAAATCCATCAGAAATATCCATAAAGCAATAATTCAATAATGTGTCAATAAGTATATTGGGGCTCTCAGAACCAGCTAATTGCTCAGGGGTTCTGATCATTGTACCAGCTTGAGGTCAAAGGTTGGAGGTGAATACAGTTCATATTCCAGGTGACAGCTGGAATTGTGGGTCAGCCCTGTTACTTAACTGCCTACAGACTATTTTAGGAGGAGCATTTCAAAGTTGTTTTGATTGAAATTTTTATTTTATCTTCACAATATTTATAATTATTCTTTTTACTATGTTTTTAATTATAGACAAAAGCAGCATGGAGAGGTTTATTGCATCTATGTGTTAATTCAAGGTCAAGAAGGAGCAGGCGTGCAAGGATGGACAACCTCCACTGTACTAATATCCCTGATGTGAAGCGCAGGTCTTATTAAGATAAAGGCTTGTGTTGGTGCTCCTGCTATTCTGCTTGTGATTTATTTCTTGGGTAGTGTGGGCTCCAAATGTCTTGTCAATCTACTCAAGACTCTTAGCTTGAGTAGTGTGGACAGAGTGGTTGCTTCAAAGCACAGTAATAAACTGTGGGCTGTTAGTACCAAAGAGTTCCAGATACCAATGAAGACCAGCGACAGAGACCAGCACAAGAGAGTTGGCGTATGATGCTTAGTAGGTGTCAGAACCAGAAGGCAGTGGCTGACAGCAACAGTTACTTGCAGCTGCCTGTGTCACCTGTTGGCATCTAGCATTAGCTGTGGACATCTGGAGACATCAGGCCTGCTAGCAGAACTGCACTTGGCTGATTCATGACTACCATCTGCATTGAGCAAAAGGTTAACTGCAATAATTTGCTTTAGGATTTAGGGGGAAAAGAAAATATATCTGATACTCAGAGGTTCATTAAAATTGAGTCAATTTGATATAAATATGTTTTCATAATATTTAGAAATTAAGAATGTAAGTATGGATGAAGACTATTCTTAACTATTACAAGTGCTTATGTAAAATTTCTCTCTGATGAGCATCTAACTGGTCTCTAGAAAATAAGAGATCCTTAAGAAATAATAAAAGAAGTAAAGGAAAATTAATATTTCTTCTCAAAATATTGAGGATTGTTGAGCTAAAGACAGTGAAAATGCATTGAGATTCTGCTTTTCTTCTGTGCGCTACTAAGACTAAAAGTCTTTTTATTTCCACTCCCCACTTTTCTACCCAAAACAAGAATCCATATTCTTACTTTCTTATCAGCTCAGAAATGGCGATAGAAGTTTTTGGGAACAGACTTTATTTCTCTCCATTATTTTCTTGCATATGAAGTTATAAAATTACTTGCCCCTTTGTCTTGTAATTACTCTAAAATATATTACACTTCTGTAAAATACTAATTAAGAAAGAGTTCCAAGCCACTGCTTAGCAAAAGTTACTTTTATCCTATGTATTGTGTACTTTCTTATTTTTCTTGAGTTTGTCTGTCTTTTGTTGTGAGAGTGTTCAAACTACATATTTATGAGGATTGTGCAAAATTATCCTTTTTCTCATATTTGCTTCTAGATATCTACTCTTAATGATAGGTAAAATGTTACTTCTACCCGCATGACATTCTAAAGTTTATGTGAATTCAATAAATATTATGCTCCTTTAACATAGGCCTGGATATACTAATTAAACATAAAATATGTAAGTCAGGCCAGGGGTTTAGCTCAGCGGCGTAAGTGCCTGCTTGGCAAACATGAGGTCATGAGTTCGATCCCTGGCACCAAAATATATAAGTCAGTCTTATATCACCAAAGATCTAACACAAGAAAAAAATGCAACAAAGGTATTATAAATGAATATGGGCATATGTATTTAAGGAGATAAAGCACTGTAAGTATAATGTAATGTAATTTGTAAATTTGTATAATGTATTTTGTAATTTGTAATTTGTAATGTAAAATGTAAATTTGATACTTTTTGCTGGAGTTAGCAACAGGTTATGTCACAACATAACATAAACATAAAATTCACGTAAAATTGTAAGTTATACAAATGGATTGTTGCATTAGAAAATTTATAAACCTCAGGTTAGCAGGAATTCTCATTGTGTAGAAGAAAAGGGGTCCTAAATTGGAGGTGTGATGGCGCCTGGAAACAAAGGCAGAATTCTTAAATTGTTACCATTTATTTTAGGCTAATTCCAGAGAAGCACACTTGGTTTTGCTTCAGGCCACAGTCACTTGCCTGAAAAATATCTGTGTGAATAACAATGGAATGAACTTCAAGGTGACATGCAAAAGCAGGTTTCTTCCTCCAAACCTTAGGTACCTACGAGTATGACCTTATTTGGAAAAGGGCATTGACAAGTGTAATTGAGCATATGGAGATACTAATCGTGAATTATCCTGCTGTAGGTCCAATTGTAAGTGTTCTTGTAAGACTCAAAAGAAGACAAAAAGGCCATGTGGAAATAATAGTAGAGATTGGAGTTATGTGGTCACAAGCAAAGGAATTCTTGGAACCTCTAGAAGCTGGGAAAGAAAAATAAATTCCCAAACCCTTTAGGGGAGGCATAATACAGCCACACTTTGATTTTAGATTCAAACAAGTGTGCCAGAGTAAATTTTTGTTGTTTTAAATCATAAAGATCTTGTTAATTAAAGGTTCTAGGAAAATTCAGCCTCTTTTCTGTCCTTCAAATGTGCCAAACTCTTGTCTTCCTCAGGGCTCATTAATCCATCTTTCCAATTATCTGGAGAATGACCAGGCTTACTCTATTCATCTCTGCTCAAATGCTAGTTGATGAGAAAAGCCTTCCTTGATCACATAATCTGAACTGTGGCTCCATCTCAAAATTAATATGCTCCAATTTCCTTCTCACTCTTGACTCTCTACTACATACAAGCTTCACAGAAGTGGAGACCCAAATGTCTAGTTCACTACTGTATAACTCTAAGAACCTTGTGAGATAGGATAGAGGAAACAAAGATAGGTAGAGAGGAGACAAGGAAACTCAGTGTTTTGTTGACTTCAAACTTTTGTTCAGCTTTGTATGTAGCCACGTTAAGTCATTTTAAGAAAGTTTGTATAAAGTTTGATGACTCCTAAATTTACCTAATATATCTCATCCCCTTCAAGACTGAAGAGATCAATAATAAGAAAAGCAACTTTCTCTTTGCAGAAATAATTACCAGCTTTTAAAAATGTCCACTTTCAGGTACTCTAAAGCAGTGCCTAGAAGCCCCCAGATTATAGTAACCCCAGAATTCAGGAAAAACAGAGACTGATTGACCATTCTTTGATGAGATTATCCATCCTGGGCAAGAAAAATTATCTCAAAGGAAATGAATTGGCACTTACTTCGTAAGAGTGTCTCTGGACCCACACAACCAGAACTGAGATAATGATTCACCAGATTCTTAATTCACCTTGGCTAATCTTTCAAACCTACGTGTGTACTTCTGTGAGTAGACCAGTCTGAATCTCTCAATCAGAGTGAGCTCCCTTGGGTTACTCAAGCTACAGTGTGTTCTATTCTATTACTTTCCAACTCTGCCTAATAAATCTGCCTATGCTTCACACTGAAATTCTTTTTTCCATGACTAAAGACAAAAATCTTCTTGTGGACTGAGTTGAAATCTGTGTCTCCTCTATGGAGAACTTTTGCTGACCCCATCCAGTGACACAACACACAAGTATCTTTGTTACTTTTCTCTTTGCTGAAACAAATTACCCAACACCCAAATTCGAAGGGAGTAAGTTCATTTAGATCATAGTTTGTAGAGATTTCCATCTATAACTTTCTAGCTCTAAGGCAGGGTGGCACAGCAGACAGGCATTGAAGACAAGAAACATGTTGTCATGTTGGACAGAAGGTAGCAAAGCAGCAAGACTCTTTCTATCCCTAATATTTTTTCCAGGCTACTTAGGGCAAGTAGCACACATACCTTTAATCCTAGAGCCCTTGATCTTAGCATTACACCATGAATCGGCTCTGGTGTCACACACTCTAGATCCAGCTACCTCTGAAAAAGCCTTACCTAGGACTGCACCAGGCTTTGAGGGAACATTTAGATACAAGACATGACACTAAGCATTCAATAAGCATCCATTGAAATAGAGTGTAAGTCTTCCCTTTCTTTTTTGTAAATATTGAGGAGATAATATCAAATTAGTAGAAATTCAATATTCTTGTGGCAATATTTCAAAGCACTAGCAATGTTGTATAAATTACTTGCTTCAAGCTTATTAGCTATTGTAGGAGATCAAAATATGATTCTTCAAATATGAAGGAATGTTGAGCTGGTGACAAATAAAAGCCACATGAAAGCAAAATCTTTATCCTTGTTCCACTTACCAAAAAGCAGAACATGGAGTTACACCTACCCTCTTTATCTGCTGACGAGATCTATAGCTTCTTAAAGGTCTGGAGCTGATACCAAAGACACCTGCATTAACAAACTTTATTAAGTAACATTTATCTGCCAGTTTGTTGCTGTCTCTTATTTTGTTCCCTGGAGAGACTCAAAGTATTTCTCCTATATTTTGTCATTGCTCTAAACATCAAAGTTCCGTGTGGAAGATGTTACTTTAAATTAAAAGCCACCTCTTTGAGAACTGCTTATTTTCTAGTTGTAATATAAACATGAAGTACATAAATTAATAAACTTGCGTCATGGTTTATGTCAGTGCCCTCCCCAAGTCTCATGCCACCATGGATGTGGCTGCATCTAGCATTTGTGATTGGTTCGGTGTCTAGTGCTCAGATTGGTAGTGTGAGTGCTATGGCCCCCCAGGGGTAGAGGCAGCATACAGTGTAAGGGCAGGAGGAAGGTGTCTCTTTTTCTCTTGCTGGTTGGTGCCTTGCTGTTTGTAGAGGCCATGAACAGCTGCCCCAAGCCATGCCACCTTGCCTTGCAGCCAGCTAAATATGGACTGAAACCTCCAAGAATTGTAAGAAATAAACCTTTCCTTCCCTAATTTTTGGCATCATGTATTTTGTCTCAGTAACAAGAGAAAAGTAAACAAGACAACTTGTTTTCTTCTTGTTAAGCCATCTTTTATAACTTGGGTCTATTTCATCTAAGAATGAGTTATTATTATTTTTTTCACACTCTATTAAAGACAAAGACCCAAAATTCATTACTGATACCACGATGATGAGAACATGTTTGTAAAATTTGGGATAAATGGACTATCTGTGAATTTATTCACTGTACCATTAAATAACCCAGCCTTCATCTTTTGTCTGTTATACTTACATAGACTTGGCTATTTCTAAGGAATTAAGTATTTCTAGTCCTAGTTCTCATTCAAAAGTTAATGATATGTAAACATTTTTAAAAATACAATAGGGGAACATGATATTTAAAGAATTCTGGCTGGCATAAATGACTCTTTTTTAATTTAATGAAATGGTCAATGTTCAATCTTTCTAAACAAACTGCTTTAAATAACACAGTGCCACTTTGCTTACAGATGAGCTTGGTTATTTTAATTGAATGTTTTTTTCTTCATAAATTGGAGAAAATCTGAAAATCTGAGTAATATTTTATTTCCTGCTATGTGGATAGAATGGGGGGCAGTGATTGAGATTTATTGTTGCAGATTGTATTAGTTTTTCCTTTAAAAACTGTGGGCCAGGATATAGCTAAGTAGCACAGGGCCTGCCTGGCAAGTGCAAGGTCCTGAGTTCAATTCCTGGCACAAAAACAAAACAAAACAGAAACAAAATACTGAATTATAAACATTTCTTTCTTTAGCTATCACCTTTCCTTCCAACCACTTGGCATATCACAAAAATCACACATATTTTCTTAGTTTTCAAGGGTGAGAATGTATTGTTTTATAATTTTTAACTAATTGTAAATTTAACAAGCTTGCAATTACCTAGTACATTTTTAACAGGGGCTATGTTATTTTTGAAAATCTTTCTTAAAGCTGACTAACCGAACATTTTCTTCTGCATTTTTGTTAAAATTATGGTAGAATAATTCTTTTCCAGTCTGCTTTTATAATTCAATTTAAAGAATCAACTGATTCAATTGCATTCCCCTTTCATTTAGAATTGGAATATCAGTGAATTATATTTAAAAGTAATTTTTCTAGGCAATAAGTAATACAAGTTTACCTTTCTCATCAAGTAAATGTTATTTTCTATAAGTAAATAAATGATGTTATAGCTTAATATAGCCTATGTACCAGAGGGTCATGGCATGGTCCCAGGTGTGCTGATATTAAAGATGTAGAACTTCTAACATGTGGGGTCTTCTGAAGAGAATTAGGTCCAAGGGACCTCACTTCTATTGAAGAAATAATGATGTCTCATTGGAATCATCAGGTCTGGTAAAAGTGGAATACTTCTGCTGAAAGACAGTTTTTACAAGATTGAACCTGGACCTTTCCTGGTCTATTATTTCCCATAATGTCACATGACCACTGTTTCCTTCTGCATATATACATCTTCCTGTCTGGTTTGTTTGTTTGTTTGTTTACATTTTTTTGCCATGTTGTGATACAACCAGGTGAGCCCTTACTAGATTCTGGTATCATGCTGCTTGAATACCCCAGTCATCATAATTATGAAACAAATACAACTCCTTATTTGATATTGCACAAATTTTTATAGAAATGGAAAAAATACCAAGACAAAAGTATATTAACTAATAATTTATTATACAGAATGGAAGACAGAAAACTCTTGAAGAATTATAAAATGTACCTAAATAATGAAAGCTTTATTATAGAAAATGCTGCTGAAACAAGTATTTCATCTAGTTATTTTCCAAGAAGTCTTTTTTTTTCAAGGGTGGTTATAAAAGAGAGAAGACAGAACTCAACATGAAATCAGTTCTACTGAGATAAAGGATAGGTGGATCGCTAAGGACTGGGTTAAGCTACTGATGGAAAGGTCAGTACCAGCAGATGTTAGGGAGGGGGTTGATCAGTGGAAAAACTTTCCTTGGGATGTAGAACTACCAAAAGAATTTAAAAGAAATAATACATGATAGAGGAAAACAAAAACTTACATTTTTGAAAGAAGAGAAAAAATGAGAGATCTCTTTGTTTAAGCCATCTGGATTCTGTGAGCGTCAGTATGAAAAGAAGCTGAGGGCTCAGAGGCCAGAGGAAGCCTCCCTTACCTTTAGTTAAGCTAGAAGTTAATGCTGTCTTGTTCAATGGAATCCTCAGTTTTTCAGATAAGGTGCACTAAATAGCAAAGATGTTTTTCTTTTTTTCTTTACCTTTTTATCTTAAAGAGAATAAAAACAGAAAACAACAACAAAAGTGATATGGGATTTCAAAGAAAGATTGTAGGAAATTAACAATGGTAGTAATTTGCAAACTAGTTTTGCTATTTACAAAACTATTTACAAAAACTATTTACAAAATAGTTGCTCAGAAATTGATCAAACAATATAAGCACTAACTGTTCCTTTCCATGAACTAATAGGATTAGTAGTGCTATTAGCTTAGGTAGCTTATATACATACATATACCTGTATTTTCACCCTTTCTCCTTTTCTCATTTCCCCCATTCCAGTTGTTCTTTAATTTTGAGCAGCTTCTTCCCTTTTCATAATATCTAGTATACATTTTGGATCTTATTTACTCTTTCAGTTTCTTAAACTAGAGAGACAATAAAGTATTTACACATGTGAGTCTTATTTATTTCACCAATGAGTTTTCTTTCAGACTTACTTTCCTTTCCCTACAGAACTAAATTTAGTTGTTATAAAGCAATAAAATAAGTGCATGTATCCTTAATTCCAATATATCAAATGGTACCTGTCAATTGAATCCTTAATACATATTAGGAAGGAAGACTGTTCAGATCTTATGTACTTGCAGTGTTATATGACTGACCAATTTATTTGAAAAATAATTAACTACAATTATAAGTTAATGACAGCTTCATTGATTCTGAGTATTTGTACTTAATAGAAATGATAAAATAAAAATAAAGTTGATATCTTTTCTGTAATTTTTTTCTTTAACTTTGGCATACATTATATGATTGACAAACCAGTTTTAAGAAACTGATATTTCAGAATATGAAATAAGGCAAAGATGATTGTTCAATCATTTAATGTCATAATATTGTCTAAAGGTCCATTTTACTTCCTATGGAAGTGCAACTCTAATATGTTATCTATAGAGTTATTTGTAACTCTATAGAGTCAGATACTAAATTGAAATTTATTACATATTTTATGTCAAATAGTTAATCAATAGATTTATAAGTAACAGGACATTGGATTTAAGAATTTCTTTCCTTTTTAATGGATTATAGATGCCAGTTTTTAAAACTGTCCTTAGAAATAACCTTGCTAGTCTTCTGGTTCCTTAAATTATGACATATACTTACTAACTATGCAAAATGTATTCTTTTACTTTGAGAATTAGAGTTGGACAAGATAAAATAAGGAAAATTCTTTTATTCCTTTATTTTGAGAATCTGAGATCTACTTCTGATTCCTTTATTTTCTTTTTTTCTTCCTTTTATTTTCCAGCAGTGATAGTTTCCTTGTGCTTTTTTCTCAGTGTCCTTCTTATCTAGAAATGGATCCAACTACTATCTACCATCTTTGTTGGACTAAAGTAGGGCAGGTGTGCATTGGGTGTATACACATGAGGCTAATTTTGGTGTGTGAACAAAGCACAGTGATGGAATAGGAAAACAAAGAGAAACACATTCCCCATTCTTATTATATTGATTAGAGGACAGAGAATTTATGTATTCTTGCAGGTGAATTATCAGTATGTACAGTTGGTCCACTAGTGAAAGGCAAAGTACACATTAATATACATTTGCTATTATAGACTGAAGTGTTAACTTATTCTCCAAATTTATATGCTAAATCCCTAACCAGCAATGTGCCTGTATCTTCAGGTAAGAATTTTAAAGAGGTAAAGCTCAATGATGTCAGAAGGGTAGAGTCCTACCCCAACAGTATGTCCACCAAGAAAAGAAAGTGATGCCTTGAACAGGGATGTGTGAGCATGGAAAAAAGTCCACACAAAGACAGAACAAGAAGGTGGACATCTGTAGAACAAGGAGCAAGACTCAAGATGCAAGCTTGCCAACATCTAAATCTTGGACTTTCAACCTCCAAAATTATGAGAGAATAAATTTCTATTATTTATGCCACTCGACCTGTGGCATTTTGTTGTGAAATTGCAAGAAATTTAATATGTGCTTTATATTTTTTTCTTTCTTTCTTTGACTTTTTGACACAAGGTTTCACTATGTAGTTCAGGCTGGCCTTGAACTAACTTTGTAGCCCAGGTTGGCCTTGAACTCCCAGCAATCCTCTTGCCTCAGCCACCTGAGTGCTAGGATTATAGGCATGAACCACCACACCCAGCTATGTGCTTTATATTTCTTAGTGTCAACTTACTGTACATATTTTAAAAGCATGATCTACATGGTATTTTGTAAAATTTCAAGAAACCTAATATTTGCTCTATATTTCTTAGCATCAACTTATTGTAGATATTTTAAAAGCCTGATCTGAATGCTATTTACTCTTAATTTCAACTTGTAAATTGATCCAGAATAGCTATGATATGCCAAATAAGTTGTTAAGAAATCATGACTTCAGTGGTTACACTGTGAACATTTAATACTTTAATTCACATACAATTTTTCTAATTGCCAAAAGAAACTCTATTAGAAATAACTGGTTAATAGTTAAGAGTACCCAAATTAAGTAAAATAATATAGTATATACTAATAACTCATAGTCACAGTTTCCAAGATATTTTTTTGTCAAGCAAGGTGACATGTAAACTTCTCCCCAGAAATAATTCATTGTCATCCTTAATATTTGTCATCTCTTTATCTATAGCAGAATTTAGTAGACACTGATGGACCAACAAAATTGCTTTAAGACCTTGTCATTCATTCTCTGCCAAGAATCTTTCCTGCTAATAGTTCAGAACTACATCTCTCTCTAGAAATTATTGTTGTCTGAATGGAGCAACTTTGCTCAAATTACCAGTCCTTTTCTAGTATAGACAGCATTTAATATTGAATAGATATATGATTAAAAGCTTTCTTCTTAGTTTAAGACCACTATACAAAGATTCTTGTATATAAAACTGTTTCAGAGCCAATATATAAGACAATAAAATGGCACAAACAAAAATAAATTCCAAAATAATGTTCTCCAAAATGATAATTAGTAATATAAATGATCTTGTTTTTAAATGTAAGTTATTTATCAATGTGTTTTTTTCTTTTTTAGAAAAATTTTATTTAAAGAGAAAAAAAAAACCCAACGAAACAGAATAAAGGGTAGCAACAATACAGAATTCCAAGGAAAAAAGGAAAAGAACCAAAGAAAAAAAACCACTAAGAAATCATTACTTGACAAATTACATACTGACATCTTGGAAATAGTTTTTCAAATTACAAAACTAAAACATGCAAAGTATGCATTCAAACAGTGAGACTGTTAACAGTTCTGCTCCATGATCTGACAAAAACAGCAATATGGTCATCCATCGTACACACTCAAACATACATGCAATTATATCAAAAGGGTAAAATTAAGTACAAGAAAACAGAAAAAAGCATGTCACAAGAGAGCAACATAAGAGACATAAATTTCAAAGCTAGGCAATTGGAGGTATTCACTCTCTATCATATTGACTCTTGTTTTCTTCCAAATAGTTGCCCATATTGTCACATACAGGGAATTCACATGAAACATCATAGTATGGAATTGATCTGAGCAGGATGAGGAGGGCATTTCAGATCTTCAAGACCAGACATTAGGGAAGCCAAGAATGGCTGTCATAGTGTCTCTCATTCTCCTCAAAAAAGCTGTCCATACCTTCATGTGTGTTGAACTTAAACAAAACAAAACAAGCCAAACTCACTTTGAACAAAGAATGATAGTATTGCTGGATTTCACATCGTGACATTACGGAGTCAGCACTGGGTACTGTAGTGTCTCTTTTTCTTCAAAGTAGTTGTTCATTTCAACATGCGTTATATAGTTGGCTCTTGTAAACTATTTATAAGCTTTACACATGCATGAGTCTCTACATGTATATCTATCCTTGCTATATTAGAGGTAAAAACAGAACAAAGCAAGATAAAACAAAACAATTCCTAGAAAAGCATGAAGCAAAAAAGTCATATATAACCACAATACAAGGTGATCTACAATGGTTACCATGATGTCTCAGCAGTATATAACAATATTAACAAAAACAAAGCATTGAAGACATTATAAGACTTCAAAAGCAAGTGATAATCAAACCAGAGTGGGTATTGTAGTGAATCTTGTCATCTTCTATACTCTTATACTTGATGCTGTCAATCATAACAGATTTAAATAAAATCAGTCAATACAAAGTAGCAATCTAACAACCCAGATACAAATAAGATCAGTCATAATAAGACAGTATAAGTTATAAAGGGCTTCACATTAAGTTGATAGGAAATTAAGGATGATTACCATATTATGTCCTCTTAGTTTTGGGGTAGCTGACCTTGTCCTCAAGTCTAGTTTAAGTAGACAAACTGGAATAGCATGTAATCCATCCAAGCACACTGATGAGAATGATGTAGATTTTAAATCTTATTACCCCATTAACAATATCCTCTGCCTTACTTTTTTAGACAATTCCTCCCCTTTCACTCCCATAGGGTGCACTACTTATTTTGGGTCCCACTGCCTCCTTATATAGAGCATCTCAATGGACCCTATCTCCTTATCTACTCTGCCTGTGTTTCTCTCTGTTAGTATTTTGAGGCCCTCTATGCTAGAGATTATAGCCAATCTTCTCTGCCTCAGTTCTGCTATTTTATTTTTCTGCCATTGGTAGTCTATTTTTCTCTTCCACTCCACTGTCTGCCCTGTTCACTGAGGCCTCTCTGCCACTGTTCCTGAAATGCTTGTATTCTTTTTCTCTCTTTTAGTATTTTTTGTAGGGTTGGATTGGTGGTCACAAATTCTCCCAGTTCCTCTTTGTCATGGAAGCATCTTTTTTCTTCATTAATTTCTAGAGAGAGTTTTTCAGGATACGTCAATCTGGGCTGGAGGTTGTTCTCCTTCAGGGCTTGAATTATTTCACTCCAAGCTCTTCTTGACTTGATGGTCTGTGTTGAGAAGTCTGCCATGATTTTGATGGATTTTCCTTTATAGTTGATCTGTTTCTTTTCTATGATGGCTTTTAATATTCTGTTCTTATATTGAATTTCTGGGATCTTGATTATTAGGTGTCTGGGTGTAGCTCTGCTTTGGTTGTAGGTGGCTGGAGCTCTGTATGCTTCATACATCTGCATATCATTTCCTTTTTCTATATTTGGGAAGTTTTCCTTAATAATTTCTGTGAATAGCCTTTGCAGTTCTTCTGTTTTAACTCCTGCTTCTTCATTCACATGCCTTATTCTTATGTTATAGGTCCTCTTGTTGTCCTCTAGCCTTTGTATTGTTACTGCCTGCTCCCTTGTTATTTTTAAGAGATCTTCCCTTCATGATCACACATTGCAATCCTGTGGTCAATTTTTGATAGTCTATCTTTGGTTTCTTTCAGGCAGTTTTGCCAACTTTCTATGGAGTCTTTAGTTTGCTGGTAATCTCTTTGAATCAGCTTCATGAATTCTAGGGGTTTTTTTATATTCTTCATTGAACATTTCTCTCCTTTTTTGTCCCTCCCTTCTTCTCTCTGTGTCTTCTTGAGAGATTCCTAGCCTTTCTTTTATTAATCTACTTAAGTCTTGTTTAACTTGAATTAATATTTCAGTTTTGATCTCATTTATGAGGCCCTGAAGATATCTCTTTATGTCCACTGATGCTGTGTTTGATGTTTCATGTTTGCTGCCCTCAATCTCTTTTATATTTACCTCTCCTGGATCAATATTCTCAGGGTTGGGGGCTGGGGGCTTTTTCTTATTTCTCCCTGTCATCATGTTTTTGGTTCCATCCATACAAGTGTATAGTGTAATTCCCAGCCCCTTTTCTTGTTGGTTAGGGTTCTTCTGGAGCATGTAGGCTATGTGCTTCTGCCCTCTGCCATCCGCTATCAAAGAGTGAAATGCAAGCAAGGGTAGTATATGCTGTCTCCTCCCCTCTAGGCCAGTCGACCTTCACGGGCCTTCACTGTGTCAGTGTGCACCACCCTCAGGGAACCAATTGATTTGTGATGAACCACTGGGTCCCAGCCCAGTCCAAGCAGATTCCTCCAATCAGCTCTGTGAGGGGAGTTACCAACTGAAGCTGCTTCCTTACAGAGCCAGGGCTTTCTTGCCCAACTCCAATATGTCGTCTAGTTGGTTGCCCTTTCCTGTGGGAGGGTCCCATTCCCATGACTCACTGCATGTTGATGCTGGTCCCCAAGAATTTCTGGGGTCCCCGACCTCCGACCTTAGTGAGGTTGCAGCGCGAATTCACAGTGCTTCTGGGTGGGTCACGTGCAGGGCTGGTTCTGGGCTAGCTGCATGCAGGGCTGCTCAGATCCATGCTCTGGCTGCTCAAGCCAGTCGCTTCGGCATGGGTTCGGTCCCTCAAGTTGCTTTTGGGCATGAATTCAGGTGGCTTGGCCAGAGTGCAGTGCTTGCCAATCTTTGCTTCTCTAATGGTAGCCCCGGGACCTTATATTTGAGCAGTTTCTTTCCCTTCAGTTTCTTTTCTGGGTTGAGAAAGTCCATATCCCTCTGTTTGGATCTCTCCAGGGTGTTATATTCTGGCATCTGAGCTGCCTCTTTCAGAGAGGCTCCATATCCTGCTACCTCTAAGTCCACCATCTTTGAAACCTATCAATATAAATGATCTTAGCTAATCATATTAAACAAATGGAACACACTCTAGCCAGTTAACCAAGAAGAGTGTACTTGGGGTACTGGTATGCCCTGGGAATTTTAGTAGAGAAATTATTAAAACTTTTGTTAGTGGCAAATTAAAATTCAATGTGATCAAATACTTATAACTTGCCAGAAAATTAATAAGGTTGATAGAAATAGTCACTTTGAGGACTATAGGAGTAAATAACTATTTATAAGAATTATTAGATCCAGCTGAAAGAAAATTTAAAGCTGAAAGAGATCAATTTAGGGTGAATAATGAAAGTCAAGTGATATTTTTGGTAAGCTATAAAAGACTCCAATATCCAGCAGCTGGAAGACAGAAAAAGGTAAAGTTAAAGTCCCAAACTTCATTGTTAAGATATTGGTTCTCTAGAAGGTTACATTTCCAACTAACACGAATCTTATACCAATAATTACCCTGATTTAGAAGCAGTAGACTTGGCATGGAAACACACAAGTGCTGTGCTTAGAAATCATTAATCTCCACAACCTGCCAACTATTCTGAGCCTGCAGAAGTGATCTACTCTTTCCTAGAGGTGCTCACTTCCTCTTACTTGAAGATGACCAGAGGTCAATATACACTATGGAACTTCAGGAGAGTACATGCTGTCCATGTGGCTGCTGGGTCAGGAGGATTGGAATATGAAAGTGCAAAGGGATGACTTTAAAACCTATCTGATGACCATGTTCTACAGGGCAGTCAGAGGATTGTCCTTTATCCAAAAAATGAAGGAAGGTGCCAGAAAATGGAGGATCAGCATCACTGATAACTGCAGCAGTAGATGCTCGCTCTAGCCTAAGACTGTAACCCATACAAGGTGCTTTAACAGAGCTTGCATCCTTCACAGTAATGGAAATAGTAGGCTCCTGCAGTTATAGAAGGAAGCTGTATTATTTAACCATAAGAAATCATCTGAGTGTAGTAATTATAATGAACAGCAAAGCTAAAGAGGCAACAAAGGAACAAAAGTGCAGAAAATTTGTGGAGAAAAGTACCAAACACAGTGTGTTTTAGATCATAGTGGATGAGATATCAAGAAGGGTATTGCTTAAACAATTAAAAATAATGAGCAAGTATATAAGAGTCAGAAGATAGGCATCTTAGAGTCAAAATTTTTTAATTGGTTTCCGTACATGAAAGAGTTAAATAAAAAGAATCATCACCTTATTTATAGTTTGTAGGTAACAGCTATGTGGTATGCTGAAGGCCAAGTGGCTATCTTTGAAGTGAACCCCATATCCATGCTATTGATCCAACATCAGTTTTTTCTAAAAATATTCCCTTGAAGAAGAAGTATAAAGGATCCATGTCAATTTTGAAGACCTAAAATATGTAGGGGTTGTGGTTCTCAGCATCATCTACTTCATTTGCCTACAAGAAGTAAAATAAATACAATATGCAGCAGACTTTGCTGAACTTTGCTGAGTAATAGCTCTATTTTTTTTTTATTTCATAGGGATTCATGCATCAACAAAGTAATGGCTAGTTTAATTGATGATGTAATTTAGCTATATTACATACTTGTGGTAAAATTAATTTTGCCATAGAAACTTTTATCACTTATCTTGGGTTGAATTCATTTACAAATGAATTTGTTATACTTTTGCTAAATACTATTTATAATTTTCTTCAGTGTCTTATCTTTGCAGTTTTTACTATTTTTTCATTTGCTACATTTATTCACTACCTTAGTATTTTCTTCCCTATTCTACCAACTTGAAAAATCATTTGTACCCATTTTATTTTTGTTCCTGTGTATTAACTCTAAAATAACATAGTTCGGTGAATTTATAAAATACACTTTTCCTTATTGTTTCCCAAAATAATGACTGAAAGTATGAGAAAATATAGCTCCACAACAGTAAGTCAATTTTATAGGCTACATGAAAAAATTGGTGCATCTCAAAATAAAATTACATATGATGACATAATTGCAATGGGTATATTTTGATGACAATATTTTTATTGTTTTTATTTTAAAGAGAATAAAACAAAAGAGGGCAGAACAAATCAGATCAGAACAGAACAATATAAGTAACACAACACTTTACAATAAGACAACTGGACATTAACAATAGCTATCAAAATATCTCTTTCTCTGCTATAGTTGAGCATAGGTTCAAATACAATAATATCAAACATAACACAATAGTATAAAACCACTCAAGAGAATGAAAGATTTACAGGACATTCTGAACTGAATAACTATGATCAATGGCTACTATAATATCTCATTTTTAATAAAAAGATTTGTTTATACTACTACTCAGCTATAAAGAATGATCACGTTGAGATATTTATAAACAAATGGACACACCTTGAAACTGTACTCCTAAGTGAAATAAACCAAACTCAAATGTGTAAATACTGTATAGTCTCCCTAGTATGAGAGTTGGTAAGAGTATATAAAATTTTATAGTAATCATGATTCCCCATTTCATTGCTTTGAAGCCTTTCACTGTTTTCATTCATCAGTTGGAATGGTTTTATTCTGTTTTGTTTGACTTTATTATGTATGATGGTATGAAAAGCTGTTTTGAAGAAAACAAAACATTATGGCAGCCATTGCTGATTTAATATCATCTTCCTTAGAAGTCCTACCATGCTTCTACTCTGCTATTACCATCGGTTCTATCATGTTGTGTCTTATTGGGATATGATGACAATTTTAAAAGTGATAAATGAACATGTACATAATCTCTACTATTTACTTGATAAAATGTCAAACTTTCATATAATACTCATGTACATAACTAAATGGAAATACTGGGATTATCTAACTTGCACAGAGTAAATGACATTCTGGAATACTGAGGTGAGAGGGTCAAGTCCAAGTCAGCCTGGATAAGTTAGGGTCACAGGACGAGAAAAGAACAAGGCTGTGAACCTACCTCAGCATGAAGGCCCTGGGTTCAATCCCAAGTAATACACACACACACACACACACACACACACACACTCGCACGCACTCATGCACACACACATGAGTGTGCACAATTTCTGTTAACTATGCCGAATATTTATAATTACAAAAAAGAATAAAAAGAAAAACTGTGCTATTCAATTAAACAACTTTTTTGGTTCTGGAAATGATAGAGGTACAAGCACAGTTCAGTGACTATTAAATCGTGACGAAGGATCCAGCCTGTACATCTGATCTGTTGTAATTACAACAAAAAATTAAAGAAGACAAGATATCATAAGCAGGTTATAGGTATGACAGTCTCTTAGAGAAAAGAACAGTTCTTGTGAAATGAGCTTGAGGAACCAAATTAAACTTCTAGAATTGCAAAACTAACACTGAATAAAATTGCAGACTTTTCTCTGATTACTAATGAGAAATGTTCTGAATGATTTTGCAAAAAGGTTATTTGTTAATTAGAACCATGATGCATTATGTCAAGGGCATCCTGATTCTCAGGGAACTGTTAGGGGTGCGAGCACTAGAATTACAGGAAACACCTGGCAGCCATTAGTAGGTGATGAATTTAGATGCAACAAATTGTGTATACAATTGATTTCATTATAGTGAAAATATAAAATATTTTGTAAAGTAAACTATGAGGGAGGATATTCTTTTTGCTTATCAAAAAACTGAAATTATAATTGTAGAATGGTTTTTGACTTGATAATGATCATTATTTTAATATCCCATAATTTTTCATGGTTTTAAAAAATTGCAACCCTATCACACACAAAAATAGATGAGCAAAAGGAAAAGGAGGTCCCACTGACAACTAGGTACAGGTTTATGTCAAGGTAAACCATAACCTTTGAAAACTGGCAAAAATGAATTAAAGTTGTATCACTTTATTTTCATATCATTGCAATCACCTTTGCAAATGTATTTGCTATTGAGAAATTTTTGTAAAGAAGATAATGTCATGGAACATTTTGTGTCTCCTTCAAAATTCATAGATAGAAACCTAGTTCACACTGAGGTGTATCTGGAGACAGGACTTGTAAGGAGGTAACAGATTAAATGAGTTCAGAAAGACATGGACTTCATCCAGAAGGACTGATTTCTTTATAAGAAGAAAGACACCAAGCATACATGCACACCAAGGAAAGGCCATGAGACCACATGGCAAGGAGGTGGCTGTCTGCATACCAAGAAAAGAAGCAGCAAGAGTCACTAACCTTGCTGGCTCCTTGATCTTAGGTTTCCCATTTCAAAAATTGCACATAATTATTTCTATTTTTAAAGCCACCTACTCTGTGATGCTCTGTTATAGCAACTGGAGTACACTAAAACAGATGTGACCTAAAAATCTATACTTTTGTATTAACTTCTCAGTGGAAATGATTTTTTTCTGGTGTCTGAAATTTCATGTGTTAGAAGTTAAATGGCTGTATTACTGGGAATTCTTATTCAAACAGGCTCCAGGATTGGCTACTTTAAAGATATACTCAGAGTGTCCACGTCCCATGTCCCTTTGATCTTGGCAGCTTGGCCAAAGGACTCTTAGTTTATCTGCAGTATTCATTACAGTGGCTGCAAAGCTTTCACTAAAAAGCTATCTTATTTGAATGACTGTAAATATTATTCCCTAATTTCTTATTGAAATTTTTAATAGTGTTTCAAACAGTGTGGAAATTGTGATCTCCTTTCAACTTGCCCTTAAGACATATGTTTGAGGATGAGCATAAATTAATTAGGTAGCACCTAAGAGTGTGTTGGTCTGCATTGAATTTTGCCGGTACTTACTACAGAGACACCAAGTTAAGCACTCTGAGATGATGAGCCTGATAAATCTCCTGATGGTTAACAACATTTCTTCCAGATGTCTGGCTGTATTTTTAATGCCAATGAGAGACAATATAGACACAGCAAAACTTGATATGCTATACATGCTAGAAATATTTCATCTGTATAAAGTTTCAATTATTTTCAAGCAGAATTTTTTTTATTTTTTATTTTTATTTTAAAGAGAATAAAACAAAACAGAACAAAGCAAATCAGAATAGAACAATGCAAGCAACACAAGACTTCAAAACAAGACAAAAGGAAATCAACAGTGGCTACCATAATGTCTCTTGTTTTCTTCGAAATAGTTGTCCATACCTTCACACACAACAATATCAAACATAACAAAATAGTATAAAACCAATCAAAAGAATGAAAGCATTACAAGACTTCAACACCAGATAATAGGAAATGAACAATGGTTTCTATAATGTCTCGTTTTCTTCAAAACAGTTGTCCATACTATCACACATAGTAAAATCAAACAAAACACAACACAATAAAACTAATTTAACAAACAAATGAAAATATTATAGGACTTCAAAACAAGATAATAGCAAACCAACTGTGAATTCCATAATACATCCTATTGTGTTCAAAATAGCTGCCCATACAATCAGACACAGTAAAATCTAACAAAACAAGACAGAACAAAACCAAGCCTAACAAAATTGTGAAAACAATACCAGAGTTTAAGCCAAGACAGTAAGAAGTTAACAGTGTCACTACCTTCTTCTCCCAGGTGTTTCCTCCCATATCACTTTTATAATATACATTGTGCTTTTTTGATCCAACTCCTTCTGTTTTTTATGCTAGGGTTCACCTGTATGAGTTCAAAATGTTTCACCATAACATGATCTCCAGTTGCATCCATTTACCTACAAGAGTCTCAGGATTATTCTACTTTACAGTTGGGTAGCTTCACACAGTACGAAAATAACATATTTTTCTTATTCATTCAAGCAGAATTTTAACATTGCAAACAAATCACTCACCATTAAAAGAATACTCGTACCTTGAAACATTTCAAAGGGGCTTCTAAAACAGGGAACTCTTTTGGATAGCGTTTTAGTGAACATAATAAACATCAGTATCTGATTAGATTGAGAGATTGCCTAGGTTCATATTTATTTACTCAAAGTAAATTAAATAGTTCTTATTTTTTATAGACTATTTTAATGTATTTCAAACTATATGATCAGTTCTGTAAGGAATGGTGGCATATGATTGCAGCATTATTTTAATATTTTTTCTGACCAAAACTATAATGATCTTGAGTATTTCTACTGCATGTGGTTTTATCCTTATCAACATTCATGGTAAATAATTTCCATAATATCAATATTTCTAATGACCTGAAACAATGTTACTCTCTGCTCCTTCACAACTTTCTACTAAAAATACTCATATGTATTAAACCATCAAAAAAGTGGGCATCAAACTAAACTAGAACTTTTTCAGAAGATTTCCTTAGAATTTTTATCTTGAGTCATAGTGTGGGCGTGGCCATATAAAGAAACTATATGGTTTAGCTCTTGCTGTTATCCAAATAGATCTATTGTATTCTTTGTGACTTCAAGTTTTACCAGTGTTACAGCATAGAAGACAAATACTTGTGCCCTTTAGTGTTCTTCTAAGAAAATTATCCTCAGCATTCACACCATCTTTTTAACCCCTTTCTTTCAGAAGTCACACTAGATTTCCTTTCAAAGCTCAACTCTATCATTAATTTCAAGCCCACTTAATACCTTTGTTCTTATTTAGGAGAAAATAATCAGTGTGGCAACCAATTATGTTAGACAAGTCCAGATTGCTTGATACAATGTTCAAATTTTATTTTGTATTCTTTAAGTAAACAAATATTAACAACTTTACATTATTATAAGTGTAGGCTTTAGTCACTATATCTCTCATAAAAGATCTTCTCAATCTCTTTGCCCCCAAGACAGAATTTGCAACGTGCTCTCAATATGTTTTTCTAGGTAACAGGCTATATTTTGATTTAAAGTTTCATTAAGTTGACCAAAAATTTTACTGGATTATTTATAATAGGCATATTAGGAAAAGTATCTTTTATACAAGAGTGGAGTAGATAAAAAGGATGACCTTCCCATTTCAATTACTAAAAGAAAACCATAAGTGCCTCAAACAGATTTAGTAATCTGGGAGTACAATGAGCACGTGCTATTTTTAATCAATATTTCCCTGAAATGTTAAGTACAAAGAACTCAGTAAATTCTCATTATACAAGGTACATATATATCAAATCATCATCTTTTACACTTTGATTATATTCAATCTTCACTTTTCAGTTAAATATTTTAAAATAAAAATGAAAAGTTATTTTTGACTGAATGAAAATATGCTATAATTATTTCCATCAGAATGCAAAATAATTCTATCATCACGCAGTTTTGCCACATATAAAGAAGATAGATGGAAAAGCATGTTACTTTTTCTTGCCAGCCAGCTGTCTTGTGATGGACATGGCGTTCAGATGTAAGTACTCTGCACCAAGGCAAAAAGCCACAAAACCTAATTAATTACATCTTTTCTACTTTTGCTCTTTTCCTCCTCATATTATTCTAATGGACTTCAGAGTAATTATTGCTTTCACATATATACATGGAAAATATATTATCATGAGTTATTCCTTTCTCTAAGGATTTTAGTTCCCATCTTCAGTGGAGTTTAAAATGTACAGACTAATAATTATAGATTCAAATTCTTCTAAAATTGTATCTTTAACTTGGGGGTCAAATATCCTTCTAGAGTGATCTATGGAAATTTTGTGAATTTTAAAACATTTGTTTGTATGTATTTTTCTAAAGAAATAATCAAAACATTCTTTAAATTCATAAAGAATGTTAGAGTATCACTCCAATATATAGTAGTTAATTCCAGAGTTTCAACTGGAAACCCAATTCTCTTTTTAGAGACATAGGCATTATTAATTCACTGAAACCAATGAAATCCATGTACAATACTGATCAATGGCTTTAATCATAGCATGATGTTGAAAAGGCATATTTCCATGAACATTTCTGATTTGCTTTTTAAACTGCACAGAGGAAGAAATTCAGATTCTTCCACTGGGAGATTTAAGTGTCAGCAAATAGTGACCCTAAGACTGGTGTAGGAGGATCACAAATTTAATCCCAAACTGGACAGTTTATCAACTGAGTGAGACCCTGTGTTAAAACAAACAAACAAATAAACAAACAAAAACAAAACAAGACATGGATTAGCTCAGTACAAAGGCTATGGGTTCAATCACCAGTAGAACAAAAGAGAGAACAGTGAAATGACTCTGTGTTATCAATTCTAGGGTGGCTGAAAGATGATGAAATTGCTTTATTTAACCTTGTCAGGTCTTGGCTCTGTACTTAGTGAGGAAAAATATTTCTGTGCTGAAAGTATAGCTGAGATATGTTAAGAAGATAGGTAGCTGTTTGCCACAAACAAGGCAAATTAAAAAGCTAAATGAAGTAAAAAATTTATTTTATTCCTTTGCTGAATGCAGAACAGCCAGCATGGGTGGAGATGGGCAATGGTAGTCTTAAGGAAATTTCTTTGTTCATTATTCTTCTCTTGTTTTATATTAATTCTTAAAGTACACAGGCAGTATTCACTTTTTTGCTAATCTTTATTTTTATCCAGCACTGCCAAAGTTTAGAACACACAGAAGTTTGGAGAAGGTATGAGGCACCATGAATTTAAATATTTTCTTATATTGCAAAGTAAGAAGCTGAGGAACAAAATGTAGGGATTAATTATTTCTTCAAGGTCAGAGGGATCAGCATATTTTTCTAAAGCTGTCAGCTATAAAGAGCCCAGATCCTTATGTGAACATGCTCAGTTTGATTCTCTCTCTCATAATCTGTACATTCCTAGGTGTCTGCACTACACAGACTCAGAAGGAAGAACATTGTTCACTGAAGAATCAGTACTTGAGGAAGTTTACAGCTTCAGAGGATCTGGATCTGCTATAGATGCAGTTTGGAAGACTTCAGAAGACAAAAGAGTGATGAAAATGGCGGATTCTGAAATGTAAGTGACCTTATTTGCAAGACTAAAAGAATTTTAGACTTTTGACTTGTTCATAAATTATTAACATTTTATTCACACAGACAATAAAAATGTTTTTCAACAATACCACTCAGTGACTTCTTCAGCGATACATGCATCTGGGGAAAAGCTGGCCAAAGCCAGATCCTATGAAGCTAAAGAAGATAGATTAGAGACAGAGATTATCTTTAGAGGATTGCAGTGCATAGTATTTTGTAGGCCACATAAATAAGCTTAGTTCCTAACTTTTTACTGCTGGAGTGGGTGGAATTAATAATAAAGCCTAGTTTAAAGTCTGGGCAACTTGAAAAGTGGTGATGACATTACTAAAAGTGCAAGTTTTAGGGAAAGGAAGAGATGACTTAAGAACGGTGATGTTGGATATTTCCATATTTTCTATTTTCCATACCCTGGCTTCAGTGTAATCTGAAAGCTCCAGAAGAGGATACTCAAAAGATACTAAGTTATTTCACAGCTTATCATGCAGAAGCTTGTTTTTGCTGATTCAGATTTTTACATGTGTATTCTCAGTGAGTGAGGCACCCTTCTGGAAGCACTGATGGAAGAAATCAGCTTTTCTCTCACACATTTAACCAAAGCTGACAAAGTCACTAGATTCATCTTTATCATCCTCCATCAAAGAAAATCCAAAGAATCATCATGGTAGATTGTAATGGCCTCTTCCCAGAAGTAATTTAGTGCTGGGTACCACTTCCCCACATATCTGATGAGTTGGAATTAACTCACAATGGTTTCTAGTCCTAATATAAGGTGTAAATGTAACTAGGAGTCAACTTCATAGATCAGAGACAGACACTGATACAGAGCTCTTGGGCCTTCCTGGTGAAAATATTGAAAAGCTTAAAATTTACTTTTCTGAACAGTGATAGATAAGATTGCAAGTGAGTGGAGTAGTAAATCTATAAGAGAAAATTCAAAGCTACCAACAGAAACTTCAGAGAGAGGGTAGAGAGAATAAAAAATGTAAAAGTGAAAAAGGGAGGGAATAATTTAAGCAGTATCAAAGACAGGAGCAACTTCGTGAGGGAAAAAAATGGCCCAAAGTTGTTAGAATGCTTATAAAGTTTCTGTGAATGCAACAATCCATATACTAAAAGACCTTCATAGAAGACACTGGTTACTATTTAAGGTTTGGTGGTTTAGTTTAATATGACATATTGCTAAGGGTGATCTGGAGACAAGAATAAGATGTAAGTACATTCTATGTTGCTTTCCTGTTTTCTAATCTTTGCGTAGTTTTTTTCACAATACTAGTACAATTATTCTCTACCATCTCATACCTAGTTAAAGAATCATTTCTGGGTGTGCAGAGATCATAGTGGTGAAAACCTAATGATACTGAACCCCTAATTTTATATTGGCATTCATCTCTAAACATTAAGAACAGTCACACAGCTTGCAAAGCTAGAATAACAAAGCTTTTGATATCCTTCAAAACCAGGTGCACTGGCATATGGCCCCTCTCTGTGCCCTGAGCCCTGCAGGTGTGCTTTCTGCAACTTGCCTCCAGTCTGTGGGATTTTGGGTCATGATTCCTGCAGTCCTTGTTCTGCATACTTAGTGTACATCTGCTTAGATGCCCAGAGTTAGATGCACAGAGTCGGATCCTGCCTCTGATCTCTCTCCCTAGGAATCAAACATCTTCTGAGCTTTCCTTTGAGGCCAGTGGACTTGTAGCTCAGCACGACCTCATTATTAGAGGTTTTTGCTTTGTCTTTTGATGTTAAAGGTGACAGAACTGTGGCTGTGAAAACTCATTCAAGAACTGGATGTGAGAATTCTGCAAGTTCTGTTCTCATATTTGTCTGTGTTGATTAAGTTCAGAGAATACACTGAGCTCTGCAGAGTGGCATTTCCTTAAAATCATCAAGCTTATGAAGAGCCAATGTCTGAAAAACTTAAGAGAACCATTAATGTTCTGCCTTTCATTAACTTGTTTCCTCTCAAATCTATTGTCACCCTATTTTTTCTATTCTATGTCATAAAATAGAATTTTCTATCTTCCTGTCCCTCTGATTTCCAGGTAATCTTGGCCAATGAAAGGCACTGGTAGGAGACTAGAGGAAGTATCATTTTTAGTATTTCTCTCCCTGTTTGTTTGGGATGGATTCTCTGGATGCTACTGAGCCTCCTCTGTGTCTGCAGCTCTTGTCTTACAGACCTGCAGACCTTTCTCCAGGTAAGTGAACCCTTTAGCTCTCAGACTATAACAGTTCCTTAATGCTGCTGATATATGGGCTGTTCTACCACTGTTCAGATCTTCAGGTTTTTCATCGTATGTAGAGTTTCATAAAAATCCCATGTAAACTGGGTGTGTTTCCTATCTAAATAGTGTTTTGAACCATGTGCAATTGCTGATATTGTACTGATTTCTAAAAAATGACATTTGCCTATTATTTAACCAAGCAATTTGTGTTTATATTGTTTTCTGTCTAGATCAAAACTGTATGTACCCAAAAGTTAACTTAGGTAATTAAGACAGCTGAAACTTCTATCATAAATGAAACACTGTGGTACTATGGAAAATTTAGAGAAGAAAGTATTATTTAAACTGGAATATTTAATATAATCATACTTTTCAGATAAAGAGAAAATGGATGTGGGGGGACACAGCTCTGGGAACAGAAGTTTAGAAATCATGAGATTTTGAGGAAGAGAAAAGCAGGACATACTGGAACTAATTTATGATTTTAAAAAATCTGATGCAAACTAGTTATCATAAAACAATGATGTGAGCTTTCAGGAGTTGCTTTATAAAAGTACAAACATGGTAACAAACAATAGAAATGCTTTGTCTTGTACTTATGGAAAATAGAAGTATTAAGATCAGTATGATTTCGGTTGTTTTGAAAGCTGTGAAGAATCTGTTTTTCACTTTGCTCTTTCTAGTGTTTTGTTGGCAATCTTGGGTATTCCTTGGCTTTTAGAGTTATTACCCCATCTATGGCTTCACGTGGATGTTTTTCCTGTCTGTGTCTCTGTCTATATTTAATCCTTTATAAGAGCTCCTACAAAGCTGTATTAGGGCACACTATAATGGTTTAATTAAACCTAATTATCTTGATAAAGTCATATTCTGTTGTAATAGGATTGAGACTTCAACATCTGAACTTGGCAACGATGCTACTGGCAAAAGCACTCATGTAAGTACAGATAAGGTAGTAAGGGAAAAAGAGATTATTTAGATGATAGAACACAGGGAGATAGACTTTGTGGAGATGGGAAGGGAAACTGGGAATGGGGGACATAGGAGGGAGGTGAAAAGAAGTGAAAAGGTTAAAAGGTGTGATATATGTGTATGTACCAAATCCCCAGAATGCAAGTATTTATTTTGTATTGCAAATATACACTAATAAGAAAGAGGAAAAAAGAGGAGGAGGAAGAGGAAGAGGAGGAGGAAGAGGAGGAAGAGGAGGAGGAGAAATATATTGCAAGTTAATATAAGTGACAATATATAAATGGTGAGAAAAAAGGAAATCTTGAGGTTGACATAAATGCTCTTTTTGAGGGAACTTAAAAAATGATGAGGCCCTAAACTGAAAGAAGAAACATATGATAGAAAGCCAGTTCACTGGACATTTTTGAGAGAGAAAGAGTTAAGGAACAAGGACGTGAAATTTGTTTAGATTTTGACATGTTGCATTTGAGGTAGCTCTAAAACAATTAGCTGGTAATATCTGGTAATAAAAATTTTGAATCTGGAACTGTGTAGTTAAAGTTCCATATTTAAGTCCCATCATGTTTACTTCTTATATTTTGACTATAGACAGAATATTTACCATCTCTAAGGTATAGTAGCTTTATCTGTAAAATGTGTGGTGTTAAACTTTCAAGGATTTCATGGAGGATTATAGATATAAGGCATACAAGACAGATTCTTGACACTGAAGTATGTCTTAATTATTATTACTGTTCTCTTTATCAATGTTGGGACTAAGAATATATATGCATGCCAGCATGGAGGGTGACATGGAAAATGGGTCTAACATCCACCATCAAAGCAGGTGGATAGAAGTAAACTAAATGTCTAAAAGAAATCTTAGAAATAAAGTATATTTCTTCACAGAAGACCAAAAGAAGGATGGCAGGAAAATTCTGCTACTTTAATCAAAATATTTGCTTGATATCTATGCCTCAAATAACACTTAGAAAAATAGAACAAATAATTGTTTAAGAACAGCTAGTTACTGTGAAAAACTCTAAGCAACTTACAAATATATAAGTAGACATTTTCTATTTATTTCTGTAATGATGACCTATCCTCTTCAATATTTAAATTTCTATACCCAGACCCGCTCATCTGTGTAAGTACATGAGGAATGAAAAGGACTGTGCCATAAGAGTTGTATTGTATTAAGGGAAGTAGTATTTAATCTTTGATGAATGCCTATCATTTTTGTTCATAATTTTCTTTCATAAAAAGAGATAAAAAGTTTCAGATATTGCAAATATTTTCATTTGTATTTTACATTTTGTGAAATTCTCAAAACTTTCCTCCTTCTTCTTGGAAATACAGAGGGTGGGGAATTTGGAAGATATGAGGGATAAACAAAATGCCTTAGATGGAAATTCTCTGCACACCTTCATACAAGGTGGGAATATATACATGCTAATCAGAACATTTGTGCACTAAAAGACACTAAAATTTGAGTGGATCACATAGAATTCAACAAATATGTTTATCTTCCTCAATATTCCATACCATAACTTGAATTTTGTAACATTAAAGTCATTGATTCTTAGAATTACTACAGATTTTAAAGTTCATTTTGTTGATTGTTTTTCAATGAATACCTGCCTTGAAACTTCTCACTAGATATTTTGTGGTGTAATATGAAGAGATGAGAGGAAATAATGATTCTGTCACAACTATGTTCGATTCAAAGATAAATTACACATTTAAGGTAGTAAGAATAACTTGGAAAAAAAAGATAGAATGATAAAGTTTCAAGCTTAAATTGTCCCTAAAAGGAAATCTTATCACACCCCAAAATTTATTCATGCAGAAACTAACTCATATTCTGTTTTGTTTTATTTTGTCCTCTTTAAAATATAAATAAATAAATAAATAAATAAATAAATAAATAAGAAACTAACTCAAAATTAAAGTGATATTTTTGTAAAGGCATAGTGACCTAATTGCAGATTGGGGACCAGAAAATATGATTTCAAAATCCAAGACTAGGATTTACATCAGTTTATCATGCTGACTAAATATATACCATTAAAAGTAGCATCTATCAGTGAACATATTATCTTCAGTGTTCTATTCCCACATTAGGGAGAATAAGTTGCTCATTTTCCTTTCTGTTTATCCACAAAACAGATTAGCACAGTATCATCAGAAGACTCAGATTAATCTGAAGTATAAAGTAGCCCTGTCTCTCCAAAAGAAGGCAAATTTGAAGGAGGGAAGTGCTGGGTGACTGTGCTCTGCTAAAATCCCCAACAGGTGCCACTGCTGCACTAGCAGGTAGTGTGGGAGGAACCAGGGACTCAGTAACTGGCTCTTTGTTCTCAATTTTCTTTTTTTCTTTTCTTTTCTTTTCTTTTCTTTTCTTTTCTTTTTTCTTTTCTTTTTTCTTTTCTTTTCTTTTTTCTTTTTCTTTTTCTTCTTTTCCTTTTCCTTTCCTTTCCTTTCCTTTCATTTCCTTTCCCTTCTCTTCTCCTTTCTTTCTTTCTTTCTTTCTTTCTTTCTTTCTTTCTTTCTTTCTTTCTTTCCTTCTTTCTTTCTTTCTTTCTTTCTTTTTCTTTTGTCCTTTATTTTTTAAAAAATCCTTCTTTTCCTCTCTTTTCTCAATGACTGGAGAGAACTCCAACCACAGAAAATTAATCCCACCCTCCAAATCCAAAGACCAAACTCAGATAAGCTCTCAAATATACCTTCACCCTTTATTTTCTACCTCTTTCTATAGGTTCTCAGACCTTATGTGACCGTCCATGGCCCTCCAGTCTTACTTCTACTTTCTTTCCTGTTATCTTTGTTTTATAAACTATCCTCCCTAAATTTCCCTATCACATGGTATAACCAGTCTACCAAGGGGAAACACTTTACATACAAACTCCTAATTTACAATTGGCTCTGCTATATAACCATAGGCTTTGTTCCTGTGATCTAAAGTACAAAATCAATAGTTACCACTGTCTGTCAGTTTCTAAGTTGTGCTTGATGCTATTATTATTGCTAATCTTACTACTTTAGAGAGGATGCTATATCTGTTGTAATCAGTTTTTCTCTCTCCTCTAATAATACTGGGAAGCTCTGGGGTGATAAATTCACCTTAACCCTGTACCAAAGTAGTGATGTAGCCAAAAAGATACTAACATACTACACTTAATTAATTGGGAAGGTAGGATCTTGGGACAGACATGAACCAAAACTCTCCTATACATAAAACACATCTTTGAAGAACAGACTTTTCCTCCAGACATCTTGATACTAGCAATATAGCCACCTACTAAAAAACTCAGAAGGATCATCACAGAAAACAAAATAATTTTTTAAAATAGATAATGATAAGACAAAGAAGAAAATTCAATCTCAGTCCTCTGGAAGTTCAGAAGATCTTTAATTTCTACTTTGAAAATCTTTACTCATATAAGATAGAAAACACAAAAGAAATAGATTCCTAGAAACAAATGAATTACAAAAGCTGAATGAAGATGATGTAAAAATTCTGAATAACTCCAATATCAGTTAATGGAATTCAAACATAGTTAAAAGCTTACCAACAAAGAAAAGCCCAGGTCCTAGTGGATTCATAGGTGAATTCTGCAAGAAGTTCAGAGAATATTTAATGCTAATATCCCCTCAAACACTTTAATAAATTTGAAAGGGAATAAATTCCCCCAAATTCATTCTTGGAGTCAAATATTACCCTGATACCCAAAATCAGAAAAGATTCAACCTTTGAGGAAAACTACAGGCAATCTCCCTAATGCAGATAGATGCAACAATCCTCAATAAAATACTAGGAAAAAATTGCAGAAAAATCATCAAGAAGATTATACATAAGGACCAAGTGGGATTTATCCCAGGAATGCAGAAATGGTTCAACATATTCAAATCATAAAACATTGCACACTACATCAAGAGAATCAAAAACAAAAATCACATGATCATATCAATTGATGCAGAAAAAGCTTTTGATAAAAGTCCAACACTCTTTCATGATAAAAACTCTACAGAAAACTAGAATAGATGATCTTTATCTCAATCTAATAAAGCAAGGTATGACACACCAACATCCAACATCATACTAAATGGACATAAATTGTAAGATTTCAATCTAAAATCAGGAACAAGACAAGGATGTCCACTATCACCACTCCTATTTAACATAGTTCTAGAAACATTAACTGGAACAATCAGATAAGAGAGAGAAATAAAAGAAATAAAGATAGGAAATGAATCAGTTAAATTATCATTATTCATATTTGACATGATACTGTACATAGAAGACCCCAAGTGCTCCGTCAAAAGACTTCTAGAATTAATAAACAATTTCAGTAGCATATTAGGATACAAAGTCAGTACTCAAAAGTCGTTAGCATACCTGTACACAAACAACAAACTCACTTAGAGAGAAATTAGGGAAACAACATTCTTCAGAATAGAATGCAAAAAATGAAATATTGATGAGTGAATCTAATAAAAGGAGCAAAAGATCTATATACTGAAAATTACAGTATTCTGAAGAAAGAGATTGAAAGGATATAAGAAAATGTAAATATATTCTGTGTTCATGGATAGGAAGAACCAACATTGTGAAAATGGTCAAACTCCCAATATTGTTAAACAAATTTAATGCAATCCTGATCAAAATACCATTGGTATACCTCATAGGTCTACAAAAAAATTCCTAAATTTCATTTGAAAATAGAAGAAACCTAGAATAGTAAAGGCAATCCTTAGCATAAAAGGCTAGGTAGGAGGCATCACAATCCCTGATTCAAAATTATACTATAAGGCTACTGTGATAAAATCAGCATGGTACTGGCAACAAAACAGACAGGGATGAGTGGAATGGATTAGAAGATGCAGACACAACTCCAAATATACTCATCTACCTTATCTTTGAAAAAGGAGCCAAACATGTTCCCTGGAAGAAAAATAGCTTTTTTCATAAAAAGTGCTAGAAACTGGTTTCCTGCATGTCCTAGACTAAGAGTAGACCCATGTTTATCACCATACACTAAACTGAAGTTGAAATGCATCAAAGATCTAAATATTAAAACAGAAATACTAAATCTACTGGATGAGAAATTAGGTAGAAACCTTGGAGCTATAGAGGTAGGCAGAGAGTCCATGAACAAAACCCAAACTACAAAAGAAGTACTTTAAAGAATCAACAATGAGGAGCTCATGTTATTAAAAAATTTTTTCACATCAACAGAAATCACCAACAGAATAGTTATTATCAAGAAATGCTGGAGGGACTGTGGTGAAAAATTGAACCCTTTTCCACTGTTGGTGGCAATTTTGACTGGCGCAATCATTGGGGAAAGCAGTGTGCAGATTCCTCAATAAATTAGGATTACAGATTCCATTCGACCCAGATATTACCCTTCTGGGCATTTTTTCCAAAACAATTTAAAACATTATACCAGAGTAATATATGTGCACCCATGTTTATAGCAGCACAATTTGTAACAATTAAATCTTGGAAACAATGAAATACCCATCAACTGATGAATGGATAAAAAAGATGTGGTATTTCTATACAATGGAGTAGTACTCAACTATAAGGAAGGAAAAACTCAAGAATTTTACAGGTAAATGGATGCAAGTAAAGACCATATTCTTAAGTGAAATAAACCAGACTCACATGTGTAAACATCCTATTGTCTCCCTAGTATAAGAAGCTGAAAGAGGAAATAAGATTCAAAATATACAATACATATAATGAAAGGCAAAGAAACTGCTCAAAAAGAAAAACAACTGGGTGAAAGGAGAAAAGAAGGGTGGGGGAAAAGGGAAAGGAAGGAAGGGAAAAGTAAAAAACATATATATACACACACACAAGATGATTAAGACAGTTGTACTACTATTTTCTATTAATTCATTGAAAAGAATTGTTTCTGCTTATATTTTTTGTTCAAATTTGCCTGCCTATATCTTGTAATCTGAGCAACTACTTTGAAGATAGCAATATGCAATATATTAACCACTGTTTATTTCCTGTTATCTTGTTTTGAAACTTTGTATCTTTTTTTTCTTAAAAAAGAATCCCAAACATGCATTATTTTCCCACTTAATTACAGCTGTTATAAATCTATCAGGAAGACAGTAAAACAAGACAGAAGAAGGTAGGTGACTTCAGAGTTGGAAGTAAAAGGAATCATCTTGCTAAATTAAATATAGATTTACAGGCTGGAGATTTAGCTCGGTAGCATAAGGGCCTGCCTGGAAAAGCAAGGTCATGAGTTGGATCCCTGGTACCTAAATAAATAAATAAATAAATAAATAAGGTAGCTTTATTTAGGCTTCAGAAACTTTAAAATTACAGGCAGATTACTAGTAAAAGCAAGTCATGCCAACTCTAAAAACGTTTCCTAAGCTGGCTGAAAGAAGAATACCAACAAAAACAAACAAAATAAAACAAGTAGAAAAAACAAAACAGATACACAACAATCATTGCTTCAACAGCCTGTAACACTATCACACAACATGACACATTCAGTAAATATTGCTTTAAAGGTGAAAATCTGACTTTTAATCCACTTTGTATATCACATTATTTTGAAATCTACCTTCTACAATGTTGCAAGTTTTCTCCTCCTGATACTAATTTTGTTCTCTAGTCGTTATTGATACTTTACGTATTTTATTGAAACTACGGAAGGTGAAACTCGTTCGGCTATACGCTCTATTGTGTTACACTTTTACCAGTAGTGAGGAGGACTTCAAATTTCTGAGTACTTTCTCTGCCACAAGCAAGACCAGTACTCTTCACATGAACAACTGTACTTAATGTTCTCAGTCACCGGGCACAGATGAGAAAAGAGATATAAGTAGAAAGCGGTATAAAAAAGCCTTCAAATAGCACATTAAAATTCTTACTATTTAATTTTTTTTTTTACCCGGGATAGAACTCACTACTGCGTGCTTGCAAGGCAGGCACTTATGCCTGCTGAACTAAATCCCCAGCCCCCAAATTCTTACTCTTTTCCTCCACTATGTCTCAATACCTCCTCTACAATTTATTTAGTAGAATTATCAGAATATATATGCAAGGGAATATATATTATATATATATATGTGATATATGTGGTAGATATGATGAAAAGGATATGTCATATATATCATATATATCATATATATCATATATATCATATATATCTATGCCCATATATAGACTCGTGGTGTTGGTTGATTTTATTTCTGAATAATGAAAAATTTATACTAAATAACCAACTTCTCTGTATGGGTTCTGTAATAACAGTGATTGATTGTTGTGGCAATTTTCATCACTCCTGTAAGAATTTTGCTGCAGTTAAAGCATCATTTTGTAAACAGCTCATCAGAGTAACTTCATAAATGTAGCCTAGAAAAAATTTATATTCTGTTTTTGTCACATCTCTTGGGAGCAGGTTCAGAAAAATTAAATTGTTCCCTGTATTCTTTTCTGAAAAATTGTTACCTCAAATGGGACTCAGAGAAATCCATGTTCTCTAAATTAAACATTTTCTATATGAATATAGTGTTTTGCTGTAAGGAATTTTGTAAGTGTTGCATATAAAATTTGTATTTCAGTGCAAAACCAAATTTTGCTTATACAACTTGGCATTTTCTATATGAGTATTAAACATTTTCTATATGAATATAGTGTTTTGCTGTAATATTAGAGATTTTACAAGTGTTGCATATAAGATTTGTATTTCAGTGTAAAACCAAATTTTGCTTATACAACTTGGCATTAGAAAGTCACAGAAATAAGGGGCTCAGGGTCCTTTGGGAACAAAAATCTATGTGACACCATGGTAAAATACCAAGGTCAGCCAAGGTGCCAGCTGACGGTGAGAGTGATCTTGAATGAGTAGAGCAGCTCATCAATTTTAGCCTCAAAGCAAACTATAAAGACTGAGAAGGGTATTGTAGCTGATACCAGTAATCTTCTTCTAGTTTTTTTTCTCAGAGAGAGTGATACAACAGATTCTGAAGGAGCTGTTATTCAAATCTCTATAAACGAAGCAGTCTGAGACACAGAAGGAGTGGATTGTGCTAGACCATGAGGCTTATTGACCAGAGTCCCCCACAGTAAAGGAATTACCTTCTGGGTGTGTGCACACAGTCAGTAGAAACCTTTAGCAAGCTTATCCTCTAGGACTGTCCTGCTGCTCAGCCACTGGTTGAATACCATGTCCCCTCCCCATGCAGCTCCCTTCTGGTGATTGATTAATGCAAGTCCTGAAGGAGGTGTACAATAACTACTTTGATCAGTGCCTAATTACAGAACTTATATTTAAAACTAAAGTAGATGTAATATTCATTTCTATTTTTATGCAGTCAGTGGGCAGAAATTCATCATTCATTTTCATGTTTGCATATTTTAATCAATATATCCTGTGTAGGTCCTTCATAGACTTCTCTTACCTGTATTTTAAGTCTGATTTAAATATTTTTCTTCATGGAATTGTATATGATCTTCTCAAGTAAAAGCAATCGTTTCTTCAGTCTTCTTCCCTTAAACCTATTCTTTGTGTCTTTTTAATAGCATCATCTGATTCTACCTTTTGATAGTTGTTAAATGTTTGTATTACCCTCTCTTTAATTTTTAAATCTTGAAAAGGTAAAAACACACTCTCACGTGCTAGAGTGCCTGCAATATTCTCTAATAAATCAGCTGAAATAAGTCAATGGTTTTAAAAATGCATTTTATAGACTTTTAAGGATAGTAAGACAAAAATTAAGCAGACAAACCAAAAATGGGATGAAAACAAGGTGCTTTGTAATAGCAGTAAGGTGAATACAAATGTTGAAGCTCTAATTATTTTCCAGGCATTTATATGATATGATCTAGCAATTTCGTTCAAGAAATTATTTTTAAATCCAGAGGTATTAAGATGTGACATGTATATGTAACCATTCCGCATGATAAATGCATTCTCTATGTATGGAAAACATGCACTATTAAATAATAAATAAATAAAATTTAGGTTATCATTCTGAGAAAATGTGTACTTTTTCTTATGATGTATATGAGTAAGGTATGATTCTTCTTTATTCCCAAAGAAATATACTCAATAGATTTCAAAAAAGTATATATATATATATATATTTAGTGTATGCATATATAATATATAAAATACATATATGTATAGGACATTATATATATCACCATATATATTCCATTTTATATATATTTATATATATAAAATCACCCTATTGGGTTACTTTTTTGAAAGTATATATATATGTTTAGTGTATGCATATATAATATATGTAATACATATACATATAGGACATTATATATATCAACTTGGAATAAATTAAGTATAAAAAGTTTTCTGTGACTAAAGAAATTGATCAAGTAGTAATAACAACTATGTAGAGTTATGTAGAGTTTTCAGTTATTTCTGTGAATGGACAGTTCAAACACTAAGCCTAGGTAGAGTTATTTCTCCTCATTTAAAACCAGTAGCATAAGTTCTCATTCCTAAAAGTGTGCCCTCAGTGAAATTTAAGTGACCTTTGGCTTTTAATGGTCATTTGGATTATAGCACCATCATTTCAAATACAAACTTGGTGTATAGCATAAAAGCCAAAATATTTGTAGAATTTGTTGACCTTTGTGATTTAATTTGTAGAAGAAATAATTTCATAAGCTCTTGTGACATCTCTTTCTGTTGGTTTCTCTCTCTTTCTATATATGACATTCTTCCAATAATAGGCAAGTTGAGATGCTATATTAAATTTCAGAAAATACTTGTTTCACTTGTCCAAAGCAATACTGTTTTATGATTCAAATTGTACAGGTGTGCAATATATAAGCATTCGGCACATGAAAGCCCCATTCTCATGCATTTGTACTTCTCAGAGAGCTTTAATGGCAAACTCTTCACTGCTGTCTCTATTCAAGGCACATCATCTGTCTAACTTCCATAGAGATGTTGGCTATCAGGAATGAAGATAAAAATAGAGCATAGATCACTGCTTCCCCTCTGAAATTAGCTTGCAGAATACATTTCTTCACTGCCAGCAGTTTGCTTCCCAACACACGTTGAACACTTTGATTCTTTCTTTTGTGCCTATTATAGTACAGCCATCACTCAGATAAATCTTGAAAACAAAGGTGACAGTATGCTGTGGAAGAGTTCATACTTAAAGCAGTGTATTCAGTAGGGTTTCTACAATGTTCTTTAAATGAGCATTTCTAAATTGTTGCCTCCAATGTTGAAAAGATGTTCAAGGTAAATTTAATTCTTCTTGTGGCCATTAAACTATTTACTGATAGGTTGAGAGTATAGAATTAACATATTATGAGAGCGTCCAAAAGAAACTGTCCAAGGAAGCTACATAGAGTTTAATGTATTTAGACAAAATATACTGAAAAGGATAGAGCTAGGTATAATGTTGCATGACTATAATCCCAGCATTCTGGGAAACTTAGACTGGAGGATTGGGAGTTGGAGTTCAGTCCGTGAAATTTAGAAAATTAGCAAGAGCTAATCTCAAAGTATTAAAAATACTAAAACAGACTACGGATGTAGCTCAGTGTGAAGGTCTTTGGTTTAATCCACAGTAGTAGGTGAAAGGAGAGAGAGAGGGAGAGAAGGAGGGACAGAGAGGCAGAGAAAAAGAAAGAGAGACAGAGCATGACAGAGAAAGAGAGAGAGAGAGAGAGAGAGAGAGAGAGAGAGAGAGAGAGAGTTTTCAGGTACTGTATTGGTAAATTGACACATAGACCTTGACCTTATCTTTTTATGCAGTGTTGACCTTGGTCTGTGCACTTGATATCCATGTTATACATTGCTTCATCTTGTATCCGAGGTTCCTGTGACAAAACATGAAAATTACCATACAAGCCATTAATACAGAATACATTTTTGTTTCCTTCTTGATGTAGTACTTTTACTCTTTTAAATGGATATAAAGCAAAATGTGCTTTTAGTTCTTATGGGCACGTATTAACAAATCATGTAATTCACTCTAGGAACTTAAGAGTATCAAGAGTATTTCAAAAATTACTGTGCCTAGCATGTAAGAATCTGTGCTCAGTGGGTTGCACAATTTCTTGGTTACAGGAAGACCCTATAAGAGGTTGGGTATGAAGTAACAGCGTTTTTAGTACTTTCTCCTCTTCCTCCGCTGCTCTAACACTATGCGCAGTGAGGAGCAGCCTCCAACTCCACCCCAGAAAGAAGAGCTTTTGTGCACTTCTCCAGGACAAGAACACCCCCAACAGGAATGGATGGCAAAGACTGCCTACCAGCAAGATTCACTGACATAAGTAGACCAGATTGTATCATGTGCACATACTATACGAGGGTATGACAGAATACAAAATATATAGACACATATAATTATTATGTTATTCAGTATTTTATATAAAATATAAAGGATTCTTTCTATATTTCAAAACCTACGAAATTCTATATTCAATAGTGGTAGTCCTTTTCCAGGAGGAAAATAAATTTGTATCTTCTGGCTGACACTAGCATGTGTATTTAAGCAAATTATCACATCCACCTAGTTTTTTATCTTTTTACATGAACAGCAGCATACACAAAAGTTTGTGCATACTATTTTAAACATTAAAAGGATTCTTCTCAGTGTCTGTGCTGATTGATATTGTATTGACTATCTGTGGTGGTGCTGGTGGTGTTGATGTGTGTGTGTTACAGAGAAGTTACAATTTCATGGTATTGAAAGCCATATTCATGAAAAAGAATGTCCTCTGGCTTTAGTGTCAGCGACTTTATTTTATACATGAGGCTAATTCCATTATTTTTGCTGTAGCTTCTGAACATTATAGATTAGTTGACTGCTGGGTATTTTTTCTTTTTGATAATCCAGCACTCTGTTTTCTAATGTTAACTGGTTATTTTAATAGAATCTGCAGCCTTATTGAGGTATAGTTTCTAGAAATTTTAGTAAATTATCTTTGACACTGTAAGTACTATCATATCCTGAAAATAAGGACAATTTTTTCTTCTCTTTTTCCAATTTGTTTACATCTTTTGCACTTCTCTTATCAAATGGGTTTGAACAAAGTGTACAGAACTAGCTACATAACAATGAAGATAATGTTTAGCTATGTCTTGCTTTTGATTGCAAAGTTACTATTTTTCAGAAGGAATTATTATCATTATAAGTTTTAATATAAAAGTATATTAAACTTAGGGCATGTTCTATTCTTTCTTTTAACTTTATCTTCTTTTTCTCTGATGCAATCTAATCATATTAGAAAGTATTTATCCAATCTAAAGAAGGTTATTCAATTTTGTTTCCTGGGAGATACGTATTAGAAGTGATTTTTTACTCAATGTTGCAATTTGTTAAAATTTCAATTTTATCATACCAAAAAATTGATATCCAATTCAAGGTGGAATTTCTTTGAAAGGAAAGCTATCATTGTCTGGATCTTATACTATTAAATCATCTCTTCTTTGTCCTGGTGTTCAATAGCGCTGTAGCCTACAATATTGTAGCTTATAATCAATGTATTTTGTCAAGACCAACCAACACAATGTTTCTGAGCAAGCAATACAGTGGCACTTTCAGTGCTACAAACGATCCCACTGGGCAGAGCATTAGAATTTAGATGCCAAGATGAACTTGACATTCTAATTATCTTAAAGTTTCTTTACTGTGCACATTTTGCCAACACTGAAAAATTAAAAGACTCGATATGTTAAATGATTGTGTCTAATTTCTTAACCCACACAAGTTGATCAAAATTATCTTATTTTTGCCTCTGCAGCAGCAGTCAGATGGAAACCCAGCCTCCACCCTGGTATCTACAGGGTGCTCCGTGCCTGTGGCCAGGCCAGCTGAAGTGTACAGTGGCTGTGTCCTTCCTCTGCCAAACACTCTTCAAGAAATTTCAGACAACAGCAGTGATTTCCTCAAGTGTATAACCTCACAGAACACCTGGGAGGGAAAGGAAGAAGGCACATCTGTCCCTCCCTCCTCAATATACACAGCTACAAGTTGTAAAATTGGAGGGAAAAAAAATCCTGAAAATTATTATAGTTTAAGTTAATATATTTTGTTATCCCTTGAAAATTAGTTTCTTATTTAAAGCTATTTCTGTGAGAATTTTGAGCAAATCACTTAGCTAGAATCACACATGCTGTTTATCTAGGTGTTCGATTGCCATACACTTACATTTAGATACAAAGATTACATTAACAATATATTATGATCTATTGCATTACAAGATAAGGATTGGCAGAGAAGTAAAACTGAGTTTTCTACAATTAGCAATCCATATATTAATAACTATATGAAAAGAGGAAAAATGCCTTTAACTAAAGTCCTGAAGAAGAACGAGGAGGACACACTGTACTTTGTCCTTTTCTCAGGCACATGCCAGATTTTGTGGCTGCAAATGGATGTATTTTACCTCAAGCAGTTCTCTCTTCTGGTATTGAATGAGAAGATTTCTTTTGCTGACTCCTAAATCTTTCATGTAAGTATCTTCTGGGCTTGTTCAAATACCAGGGGTGATCACAGGAAAACATATGATTTATGAAAGGCCAAATAAAATTAATATCGCTATTTTCACTGGTATAATCAAAGAGAGGGACTTTTTCACTAGACAAGACAAGGTAGTGGAAAATAAATAGGAAGTTTCCAGTGGCTATTATTAACATAGGTGAAAAAATGTATACTAGTGGAATCTGTAAATCAGAAATGTAGTCACAAAAAAGAATACCTGCATCATTTAATCTAGGACTTTCTTTTCAGAAACTACTTATGATATAAAATATGATTTATAAATTGTATTGTGTACACAAGTTCAAATCATAGATGCTTCACACAGGGCTGAGTCCTCTTTATGAGACATTTATAAAGAAAAATATATTCTCTAATTACATGAAGCTTCTGATTAATAGTTTCTGTCTGGAAAAAGCTGAATGACTTCCCTTATAAAGACAGATTGCACTGACAATGTATTTCAACTCATTTTTCTTGTCATTGTTGTCTTTGGACAGTTTTATATTTGTTCTGTGTTATAGTATTTTTGAAGTCTTAATATTTAGTGATTATATACTATATATATGCTTCTTATGTAGTATTTCTTATACTATATATATGAAATCTTTCATACATATAAATGCCATTATTTTAGGATGTGAAAAAGACCTTAATTTATAAAGATAAGAAATCAGTAAATTCCAAATAATAATGTGTGGAGAATACAAAAATGCAAAAATAAAACCAACTCCATGTGGACACTATTTCAATTTATTTTACTGTTAGTACTGACTATGAAGAGAAAAATACATTAAAGGCCCCAAAGGAATGAGTATTACATTAAAAAATGTGTCAATATTGATGCATACAGTTGTATACATAACCCTGAGAAAGATTTATTCTGCCTTAATGTTATACTCTCTAAACTAAAGGTAGAAGATTTGAGCCAGCTACCTGGTACTAATGAACACTTAACATATTTAGACTTGTTTCCTAAGTTATCAAAGATAAATATGAGTATGTGTATTGGGGAATAGGATAGGTCAACATTATTACATAATGTTATGATCCTTTATATACTTCTCATTTTTTAAAACCTGTAGGAAGATTATTTTCATCTCTACCTTTATCAAAATTGAGTTATCTTAGGTTTTCATGCTTTGTTAATTTCTAACTTGTCATTTTAATCTACTCATTTTGCTATCACATTTTCTACTCAATCCTAAATTCTCGATTCATATTCTCAATTTCCTTGAACATTCTTGCCTAGCCGGTTATTCTCTCATTCTATCATTGATTCAATGTATTTTATTTTGTTTCATTACTTTTATTTATTTTTATTTTGTATCTATTATAATCTAAACAACAGTTATAAAGTGGGAAGCTAATAACAATGATTCTAATTTTAGATCTATAGTCCTCTAAGCTTCATTATGTTCCTTGGAAATCTGTGTTTTCCCTATACTTCCCATAAGGTCTCCACATCAGATCTCAGTTTAGGACCCTCGCTGACACAGGAGATAAGGAATATTTCCAAATCTTAGAATTCGTTAGAAATCCTTAGGATTTGTTACATTCAGCTCCCAAATTTTACTATTTGTTAGGAACAATTTTGTAACATCACTGTTGTGTTAGGACCAATTACAACTTTTATAAAACAAACCATCGCTGAGTATTTAATTCTTTCATATTAATCCCCCTATAGATTTACAAAGTCATTATACATCTTCATGTCTAAACATATACATTCCATTTTAACATACAACCCTCAAATCTCTCTCTAGACTTGAAGAAAAATCAATCTTCAAATATTTAGCTTTCCAAAATAAAAATTCTAGAAGTAGCCAAAGAATATATTATACTTACACATCTACCAAGATAAACCATTTTAATAAAAATTGTATTTTTGTTTGTAACATTACATGAAAACAGAAAGCCACAAGCATGGAGATTACAAAAAATGATCAGGCAAAACCTATGTGGTGTAGTTTCTAAAAGGTTCAGTTAGCTAACATGTAACTTTTCATTCTCCTCTTGCTCAACTAGATTTCTGTTGCTCATAGTATTGTGTTTCAAATTCTACATCACAGAACATTTCAAATGTAAGGGGAGAAATACTAAGAGATGTATTGATATAAATGTATAGTAAAAGTGATCACCGCACATTTTAAATAGTTTATAAATAATGCCTTTGTTGTAAGAAAAATTTGAAAAGGAATTTAAAAGTTCTATTTCTCACTTAAAGTTAAATTAGTTCTGCCCAATCAGCTCATTAAATGCCATTTCAATAGAGCATATAAACTGCTTAGTGGATGGTTTCTCTATGTTTTTTTAAAACTTTTAACATTTTGCTTTCTCGAAGTTCCTAAATAAATATTAAAATTTAGATGGTTGCTGAAGGATGAAAGAAACAAAGAATGATGCAAAAAATAATTTCAAACTAAAAATATGTCAAATTCTTGCTTTCTACAAAGTTCCTTCAATTTGTGGCATCAGAGTCACTACTGAAAGTGGTTAAAAACATAAATTACCAAATCAACTCACCTAATGTGTATTAGTAACTCTGATGTAGGGGGTCAAGGAATCTGTATATTTGTTTTACTGCTTCTGCCCTAAACCATTTTTCTATTAGAAAATGTTCACAGTATGCAATGTTTACGTTTCTTGTGTGGAGTTCATACATGTACTTAACATGTCCTAATTCCTCTGTCCATCTTCTTCCCCTCCTTCTTTTCCCTCCCTCCATCTCTTGGGCCCCTCTAACCTTTAAGAAAGATCTCTCTCCATGCTTCCTATTACCTAACTTTTAGTTTGCTCTTTATTTATAATTTGAATTTCTTGTATAAGAGAAGCCACTAGATATTTAATCTTCTGAATTTTAATTGTAGTTTAAAAGGAACTTTATGCATTGTTGGTGGCAATGTAAACTAGTACAACCACTATGGAGAATTCTCAAAAAACTAAAACTAGAAATTACATTACACCCATTATTCCCTTCTTAGATATCTCCCTGAAAGGATTAAAGACATAAAACTGCAGTGATCCTTTTATGCTAATATTTATAGCAGTACAATTTGTTTTTT
>PVJX010013320.1:0-47731 GCA_004027295.1 Dolichotis patagonum | reverse complement strand
CAAGTTTCCCATTTTAGTCCCTGGCACTGGGCTACAAACTGAGACAAAGCAGACTCGGAGCAGGGGACAAACACAGGGCTCCAGCTGTGCATGGTCTATATGGGCAATGCTTCTAAGGAGGAAAATAAGTGAGAAGGCAAAGAAAATAGAGGATTCCTAAAGCAGGGGGCTCAGAGATGAGTGGCATTTCTGCAGTGTTCTGGGTTGGTCAAAGCAGTTATTCTTCCAGGAGCCTGTGGAGCTGGCAGGCCCACGAAGCTTCCCAACTCTCGCCTCTTTCCTTGCCTGGCAGGAAGTAACAGGGCAAAGTACACCTTGCCTGGGTCAAGGACCCCTGGGCTCCTTTCCCCTTACTGCTGGGCTGAGGCTGGGGGGGCCTTCAGAGCATCAGCCTCGCACCCCTCTTCCTGGCTGAATCTGGGCCCCGTTGGGGGGTGGCTCCCCAGGCCTCCGGGCTGTCCAGCTTGGCCTGCTCCGACTTGACTTCTAGGGCATTAGCTTGTAAGGTGTGCCTCTAATCTGCTTTCCGTAAATGATTCCGAAGCAGAATGGCATATCATATGTATCGTAAAATACTGGGTCTCATTGTCGCATTTCCATACATGCATATGACATATTTTGATCACATCCACTCCTCTTTTGTGACCCCTCCCCCGTGCCCTTTTTTGTTCATTCTGGGTTTTGGTAGTTTCGTGTATTTGTTTGCTTCTTGGTACCACTAAAGAGCACATTTAGAAGATAAACTTTCCCTAAGAGATGGGCAGTCATGTCCAGTGAGGGCTTTGTGTTTTACTCTGTCTTTACATCTAAATCAGGCCGGGGAAGGGGGCGCTCTGTCCTGGGGTTCAGACTTTGTGTGAGAGGTGTCTCTGTCGTGAGCTACACAGGAACCCAGGTGTGATCAACAGCATGTAGCCACCTGCCCTATTCCGACCCGGAGCTCTCTGGAGCAGGCGAGGCACATTCCTTCCATGCGATTATCCCAGGCAGGTGAGTTTCTCAGTGCTATTCTGGAAAGCAGATTTGAGTTAGCAATGGACCACAGAAAGCACGGGAGCCCCAAAGTATGCGGTGCAGCACTGGCTCAGTTTGATCAGCCCTGGGTGTGCTATTGAATGAGTCCGTTTACCTCCCTGGTCCTTTGATTATGACCCTGAAGTGAAGGAATTAGTGAGACAAGTGTTTCCAGAACATGCTGGTTGTGTCCCAGAGATGCTTGGGCCCAGGGCCAGAAGGGAGGAGAAAGGACCAGCCACCGCCTGACTTTGTTTACAGTTGTTGTCACACAATATGATATACTATGGTATGTCGTATTATAATTAATATAACTATACTATACTGTGCTATCCGTTCACTACACTGTGCTATATTATACTACATATATTATATTATGGACTTCAAGGTAAGCTCATATTGGATTTAGGTAGAGTCCCACTACCTAAATTATTTGAAAACCCGCATTAGGAGATATCTGGGGCCCTATTTACCACCACAATCTGCGATCCGAGCATTCATTAAAGCCTCCTGAGCAGTACCAGAAAAGATGAGCAGTGTTAACGTTGCTTTAAAAGCCTGAAAACATTCCAGGAATTTACAGCCAGAAAAATATCTTTTGACTCCTTTATCTGGAGGGCAAAACAAACGCACTTGACAGATTGTGCAAATCTAATAAAACGCGAAGGTAGAAGAAACACTCTCTACTGCTCAAAGGCATTTATTACTTCAGGCTGAATCTATGCTCCTGAGCCCTGGGACATATCTAAGCAGGTGAGGCCAGAGCCAATCCGTGGGCTGCTTGGCACAGCCTCCAAGAGCATCTAAGAGCCACTGGGCTTTGTCCTAAGTACACTCAAGGCTTGAGTGTTGTAATATTTATGAGGAAAGCTAAGATCTGTGACACATAGTGATCTGGAAAATCCCACCATAACAAAGAGAGGCTCCCATACTCAGGCCCGTGAAAGGAGGAGTTGCATTACTGGAGGTCAAATGCAAAGATTGGGTTGAGCTGGGAGGTGCGTGAGGGAAGGAGATGGATTCAGCCAGCTGGGTCGGGTCCCTCAGAGGACAGCTGCTTTCTAAGACCAATAAATATGTCATTTCCTTCCCTTACTTTCTGTGGGAAATATGCTGGTGGTGGGGCTCGTTAGCCACTTACACTATATTTAAAATTATATTGTGAGACTCTACTAATAGGCCTAGAAGAAAAAAATCTGAATTGCAGATAGTGAGGCCGTTCTGCTGAATTATGAAACACCTAGGTGGTTAGTAAAGCACGCTTTTGGGTACCTCTGAGTGGCTCATAGGGGCATGAAACTGGGTGCTCTCTACAGCCCTTAGCCCCTTTCTCTGGCATTCTCCCCTGCTCTGCTACAGTTGGCGTGTACCGAGCAGCTTGGTTCCCTGCGCCCTTCCACCGTGAGTTCTTCGCTCCTGCTAACCGTGGCCGAAAACTTGAAGCTGTGAGCAAACATGTATTGCTTTAAGTTGTGAGTGTCGGATATTGTGTTTCTCTGATTAATACGAGTGGTTTGGATCAGTGACTCCCCAAAGCCCACATGTTAAAAGCTGGGTTGCCAGCCCATGGAGTTACTGAGAGGTGGTGGAATCTTTAAGAGATGTAGGCTAATAGAGAAGAGTTAGATCACTGGAGTGAGGCTTTAGGGGGCTATTGAGACCCAAGCCCTCCCTGCGCTTCTCATTTCCTGGCCATCGTGAGATAAGAACCTTCTTCCGGTACATGCTGTTGTCACCGTGTACTGTTTCACCAAAGCAGCCAGCCAACTGACTATGGGCTGAAAGTTCCAAAATTGAGCATAAATAAAGCTTTCTTTCTGGTCCTGGTCACTTCTTCACTGCTGGGACAAAATACCCTACCTGACACTCACAACTTAAAGGAGGAAAGGGGTTTATTTTGGCTCCCAGTTTCAATGGATTCTGTCTATGGTTGGGTGTCTCCAAGGCAGACTCAGGATAGCAGAGGGGCATGGCAAGGGAAAGGAGCACAGACTGTAGCATTTAGGGAGCAGACAGAAGGAAGGAGCCTGGGACAAGTGTATTCCCCTTCAGGTCACGCCTCTGGGGACCGCACTTCTCTCCACATTATATTTAGCTGTTGAACCTGTCAATTACTGAACTCACTAAAAAGTAGGGCTCCATGATCCAGTCACTTTTCACACATGTAAAAACTTCAGGTGACATTTCAGATCCTCTTGGCCTCCAAAAGACTCATGTGCATCTCATTATGCAAAATGTGTTTCATCCACTACTAAGAGTCACCAAAACTTTAACAGTTCCAACACTGCTTAAAAGTCCAAGTGCAAAGTCTTCTCTGAGACTCAAGGCAAACTCTCAGCTTCTGTAAAAACAAAAAACAAAAACAAAGTTAAATACTTCAAACCTACAATACCACAGGATAAACTTTTCTTATAAATTGATTATCTTAGGTATTTTTGTACCAGTGATAGAAAACTGAATGAAACAAAAACCAATGTGTAGCAGCAAGTTGCTTGGCCAGTTAAATACTTGGGTCCGTGATGTTTTTTTTCTGTTTTGTTCAATGCATATTTATCATTATAAGTCTACCATATGCCTGAGTGTTCTAGAATCTAGGACATCATTGGTAAGCAACAATGATGGAAATTCCTGCCTTCAAAGAGCTCATGTCCTGTGAGTCCACACACTTGTCTATTGCACAGTGCTGCAGTTTCCATGAGAGGGGTTCTGCCTGGTATCTCTGGGGAAATCACCGCATGGGGGTGATAGCCCAGGAGTAGGAGTCCGCACCCAGCTCACAGCCTTCGTCTTTTTCTTTAGGTACCTGGGTACCTCCTAGCACCTTGTCTGGGTCTGTTTCATTGTCATTGAGAGGAATATTTATTGAATGTGTCAGGCAATTTTTTATCAGTGTGACCAAATACCTGAGAAAAACAATTTAGAAAAGGAAGGATTTCTCTCAGCTTATGATTTCAGAGGCTTAAACCCATGGCTGACTGTTCCATGGCTTTAGGCCTATTTGAGATAGAAACACTGGGGTGGAACGGCATGATGGAGGAAAGCTATTCACATTCTGGCACCAGGAAGAAGGCGGGGAGGAGATGGGGTGAGGGGAGAATGCCAGAGAAAATTTACACCCTTTAAAGTCTCCTTCTTGCCACCCACTTCCTCCAACTTGGTTCCACCTCCTAATATCCCATTGGACTATGATCTCACCAGCGTGTACCAATTGATGAGGTTAGTGCCACCATTTAGTCACTTCTAGGTGTCTCTTAATCCAGTCAAACTGACAGTCAAGATTAGATGTCCAGGACTGGTACTTACTTACCTCATAGGGCCATTGCGGGAATCACGGAGGCGTCCTCTAGAATGTTCAGCGCAGTGTCTCCACACAGTGAGTGAGTAGCCCTTGGCAGCTGGTCTGCCACCTTCATCCTACCATGTGATTCTGTTCGGTCGCCTGGGTGCTATGGCTGGGCAAAGGGTGTATGTAGAGTGGTAAGGTGTCCACCCTTTGCAGGGTGCTCACTCGAGTGGGCACTGATTGCTGGAGAGGAGAATGACCAAATGCTTCTCAGCAACTGGCAAAGGTATCGGGCACTTCTGGGCCAGTGGCTGAGAGGCCGCTTTCACCTTCCGGATGGACCCTGACAGAACGTTTCTTTTTCTGAAGCCTGTTCTGGGTGAGGAGATTCACACCACACTCTCTCTCCCTGTTTCAAGCTATCTGATACCTGACTGGTATTTCAAGGTACAGTCTTGTCTTAAACTGGCTGTGTGACTGGAGGGTGATCACTTAACCTCTCTGGGTCTCTGAGTCTTAATTAATAGGGTGCCAATAACGATGTTCACCACTGAGGGATGTGGGGAGGGTCAGGTGAGACAGAAAGGTGGTGGACTGGACAAATGTAAGGCAGAGTACTAATTTCCCTTACTCAGGGCCTGCGGCTCTATTCCTTTCAGATCTTTGTCCAGAATCTTTGATCTGCCAAGTGTCTTAGCCCATTAGGGCTCTTGTAACAGACTGTCATAAATTGGGTAGCTTACAAGCAACATCATTTTGGAAGTTAGGAAGTTCAGTATCAAGGTGCCGGCAGATCAATGTCTTGTGAGGGGCCATCTCTGTGACCATGGGTGGTCCCTTCTGGCTGCATCCTCACATGGTGGAAGGGGCAAGGAACTCTCTGCAGACTTTTCATAGGGACACTCATCCTGCTCATGAGAAATGCTGTCTCCCTGGATATTCAGTTTCGGCATGTGAATTGAGGTGGCACAAATGTCCAGACCACAGTGCCAACTGTCCCTTGTTTCAGTATCACCTTTGAGGCTGTACCCCAGTGGACCTTTTAACTCCTTGGCCCTCTTCTATGACCTGGCGGCAGGTTTGACCTGGGCAGTACGTGCAGTACCCAGAAGTGCTGGGCTGAAAGCTGCTCTGCTCAGGGAAGGGGCTGGCTTGATTTCTCTTTGCAGCTTCTCCCCTTCTCTCCAGAGGTGATGTAAGAAGGCTCCGCACTTGCGTATGCCTGTGTGAACCATGTGTGAGACAGGAGTCGGCACCCCTCTCCTGGGGACCTGTTCACTGCATGTCCCGGAAGGATTGCTTCTTAAACTGGCTCAGAGAGCTAAGCTCAGACTCTCCTGCTGGCCGCAGTGGAACGGATTTGAAAGCTATGCTCATTTCCTCTTAGCCACAGTTTCGTTTTCTGCACCTTCCATATTCCACAAGCAATTACAATTTGAGAATATAAAGCGAAAAATTTCAAAAATAAAGGAACTTTCAGTTTTAAGCTGTGTGCGGTTCTGTGTAGCACACTGAGATCTTGAGGTCTTCCGCCCGCTCCCACCCAGGAGAGGAGTCAGCCTTTTGTCCAAGGCACACACTCCGTATACACTACCTGCCCGCTCTTCACTTGAGAGCTGCCTTGCTTATGGTGTGGAAGGTGCCTGGGTTCACATAAACCTTATTTTAATGTATAAAGGCCCCAAAGTACAAGATTAATGAGGGTGCAAACACAGATATAGCATAGAGGAAGCAAACAGTATTTTCTTTGAGGGAAATGGTGAAAACTCAATAAACAAAAACTTTCTTGCTGGTATTGCTGAGCTCTATAGAAAGAAGAAATCTTCTATTCATTAAGTTGTATAGAAAAAAGGCAGTAATGTTAGTCGTGCTCTCCACACCTCAAACTGAAAAAGTTATAGTCACAGTGCACCATAATTATGTGATTAAGATGCGAAAGGTATTACACTTGTGGGTAGAAGAACACATGAACGCAAGATGTATCCTCAATGCCCAGAAACCTATGGCATCAGAAAAAAATTGTGTTTGGTGCTATCCCTGGCTTCAGGCACGCACTGGGGGTCTTGGAATGTAACACGGAGGATAATGGATGGATGGCTCCTATCTAAAACTGTCCCCCCAAACTCTCACGTTCAGACACGGGGCTTTTGGAAGGTGAGTAGGATTCTACTGATTGGTGGAATAGTCTATTTATGAGTTTGTAGCTGACTGTTACTCAGAGGTCTGGCATAATGGGATGAGCCAGTTTGCTGTGGAGGGTGACTTAGTCCTGTCCAATCTCTTTCCCTCTCTCTCTCTCTGCATTCTGGCTGCCACGTGGTCAGCAGCTTTCCTCTGCCACGCTCTTCTGCCACGCTGCTTCTGCCTTGCAGCTAGTCAACCAAGGACCGAACCCACTGAAACTATAAGCCGGATATAAACCTGTCCTCCTTTAAGTTGTGGGTGTAAGGTATGGTGTCTCAGTGACGGCAGCAATAAAGCTGCTAATCTGCTTTATTGCATTGCTCAAGGGTTGGCTTTGCCTCCTGAGCTCTCAGAGTTTTATTCAAGTAGCAATACCTGAGGCAGGGCTTGGCTTGGAGGACTGAAAGAGATTCGAATTTAGCATGTTTCTTGCTCTGCCACCCAAAATACCCAGAGCTCGTGGGCCCCCAGCAATCCCACGGCATGGCCTGGACTCTGCCACCTTGGGCACTTCCCAGCCCTTCTGTCCTGTGCTAGCTTGACCATCGGCAGCTCCTGAATGTTTTTCTCAAGGACTTCTAGGACCTTCACGGTGGCATGAAGTGCTCCGTGTATCTAGGAATTGCAAAGTGTGTGAGTTCCACTGACAATACTAGGCAGGTTAGGCCCGGTACTGCAGCCGAGAGAATGGAGGTATCGTAGGATAAATGCTCCAGATCTCACCTAATTACTGGAGTGATACACTGAAGGCATTAACACCCAATATAGGAAATGGCTCATTTGAAGATCAGATTACTTATTTAATCCTCCATTGTCTATTTTTAGTGAGGATCTCGTTATAATCAATCAAGAGTCACTGGATGAATGTAGGCAAAGAGAGTAAAGTGATTAGTATAGAAAGGGTAGAAATTAATGAGGGCTAATGAGAAAATAGATAAAATGTCATCAGCATTTTCCAAAACTGTCTGTGGGCCAGAAAGAAAATCTAGCTCATCACACTGTGTTTCCATTGGTCACTAAAAATTATAGTTTTTAAGTCATTGGATGTCAATTTCTCTTCTGTGGTGACAGAGTGCTAAGGACACATTTACATAATGGCACACTGGGTTAAAACAAGGTCATGGCTCTGAGTATATCAGGTCTTCCAGTGTTCAGGCTTTGGGGTAGTTCCTTTCTCCTAAAATGATCCTATGATTTGTTTTAACCAATAAACTGATGGAATTTACATTGCCCCAATTCTGCGCTTTAGCTTTAGGAAGGCCTTCAGCTGCTGTATTGTGTTTGTGGGTACTCTGGGCTTCTTCTATATAAGAACTCTGAGGATTTTTCAAGATCATGTGGAAAAGCTGTGAAAGGAATCATTGGGAGATCACATGGAACGGGAGTAGTCCCAAAACTGCATGGAGAGAGAAGCCCAACTATCCCAGGCTGAGGCCACCTCGAGCATATTGTACAGTCAGATACAACCATCTAGGTGGCCTCCAGGAAGACCAGTGAAAAAGCCAGAGCTGAGCCCAGCCCTAGCTAAAGAATCGTGAGAGTAATGGAATTGTTGTCTTAAGTCAAAAATGCTGGTGTTGCTTGTTATGTAGCAAGAACAAAAACAACCTATTCTTAGCACAAATGTTGTAACTTCACTTTTAATGGAGACCTGAGTCAATCACTATTTGTAGTAACAGAGTCTACAGAGAACGAGATACACAGGGGTTGACAGACGGACAGACACGTTCAGGTAGATTGAGTTTACTTAATTGGCTCACATGACTGTGGAGGTTTGACAAGCCCAGAATCACGTAGGGAAGTCAGCTGGCAAACCAGAAAGAGTTGATGTTGCAGATGAAGCCTGTCTGCTGGGGAATTCTTTCTTGGTTAGGGGAGGGTCAATCCCTTGTTGTAGTCAGGCCTTCAACTGATTGGATGATCGTGCACACTCTGGAGGAAAGTTTATTTTACTCAAGGCAAACCACCCCCAGAATCATCTTCATGAAATATCAAGAATAATATTGGTCCACACATCAGGGCGTCATAGCCTAACCAAGTTGACACATAAAATTAACCATTATACCTTCCACTGGCATAAAGTGGGTTTTTGTTGAGTAGTAAGTATGCGCTTCTTGGAGACAGAACTAGAGTAGAAATAAAGAAGTTTGAATTTTAATGGAATTTCTTCAGCTAACGTTATCATCAGTGAATTTGTTTGTCTTTTTAAACCACAATTTTTTACCACTGGGCTAATTTGATTACCTAGAGCTATGCTTTTGCTGCTTTTACCTTATCACTGCAGCAAGATGCTCCTTTTTTGTTTGCTTTTGTTGTTGTTTTGAGACAGAGTCTTGCTCTTCAGTTCAGGCTGGCCTTGAACTTACTATGCAGCCCAGTCTGGCCCCTCAATCATGGGGATCCTCTGAGTGCTGGGATTACAGGCGTGCACCACCACACCCAGCAGAACGGTCATTCTTATGGCCAAATTTCATGCTCACAAAAAACCTTAAACACCCTAGGAATTGGGGCTCCATTGTTCTGTGTGACACAGCAAAGCAAATTAATTCTGAAAGAATCACAGGTCATTCGATTAGGCACTTTTGAAAAATATTTCTATGATTTCCATGTAAGTATCTTAAGTAAACACCCATAAAATAGTAAGAAATATTCCTACGAGAGGAAGAAATTCTCTTCTAGGGGGAACCTTAGTTGCTTGGATGAGGGTGACACTGAACGCTTCTTCCCCCGAGGCAAACGTTCACCCCACCTCCCCCTGACTGGGCTGGAGCACATTTGAGTTGGGGGATTGGCTCTGCCTGTGCTCTAGGGTGGGCCTTATTAATGTGAGTCTGAATATTTCTGTCCTTTGGCTCAGGACAAGACGTGTGGCTTGAGTAGTTCCCATCAGACAGAAACTTGGAAGCCTGTGGAAGAAAACGCTACCTTTGTGTGTGGTGTGGTAAGGCGTTGATGTGGGGCCCGGATTAATTCCAGTCTTTCCGTGGGACAGAGGGCCAGGCCATGGAATTGCAGAGGAGCTGGAGCTCTGATCGACTCAAATGTTAAACTCATTTTCTCTCTTCACTTCTGGTTAAGATTTGATAAGTCCTTTTTGTTCTGCAAATCATTTTGAGTTAGAATTTCCATTACTTCTAACCTACAGATATCCTGACTGATATCTGCTATGCACAATTTTTCTTTCCAAAAGAGTTAAAACTGTCAACTTCATCCCCTCATTGATAAAGAACCCTCATACAGTGAGATCATTTTTGTTCGAGATTTTATAATTCAGTAGTTTGAGATTTTGTAATTCGCCGTGGGCTCAGATGGAACCAGAATGTCTGTGTCTAACAGGCCAAGGTCTACACTTCTGAGAAATCCCCAAAATGGCAGGAAAAATGACTCAGATCGCACTTTTAAAAAAGATTCAGCACAGAGCAAAGCAGAGCAAGATTGCTCATAAGTAAATATGCTGAGTAGAAATCAGCTTCCTATAGTGAGTATACATGGTTCTAGTTCATTTTGGGGGTTTCAGTGAACAACTCCAATCCCTCTACTACCAGTAAACTTTTTGAGTCACAATTTCAGTTTATAGTTGAGAGTGATCTTGAACATAGGTTGGTCTCAAACTTGTAATTCTCCTGCCTCAGCCTCCTAAGTGCTAGGGTGTGTGCCTCCATTCATGGATCCAATAAATCTTTTTGTTGCCAAACAATTAACAACCTGGTCGGAAGTCTCCTCATAAGTCATGTTTTCATAAGATTAACAGTATTGAGATCTAGTTTATATCCTATAAATGGTACTCGTGTAAATGTACTATTCAGTGAGTTTTAGCAAACCTGTATAGCCATGTAAAGCACTACCTCGATTAAGTGTAAAATACCTCCATCACCTTCAAATTCTCACGCACCTCTCTGCAGTCACCTCGCCCCCAATGTGGGCCTGAGGCAACCACTTTTCTGCTGCCTCTCCAGATTAGTTTCCCTATTCGACAATTTCGTGTAAATGGAATCAGATGTCATCATTTCAGTTTCTATAAAGTAAATGGAAAAGCCACAAAATGCCCATTAGCCAGAATTAGGATCACAGACACGGGTTTGCCTGGCCAGCTTTTCTTGGCGCTGCCCAAACTGGAGATAAACTGTCTTGCACACTCAGCATCACGCTCCTCCCTCTCTCACGATGTCATCCTTCCTCCGTGGCACGCTGTCACCATCACCCTCACCCTCCTCTCTTTCTTTTCTGGCACAACTCTGCTGATTGGGAAGGAAACGAAGTGAGCCCCCTGGAAGCCATCTTTGCTGGAGAGTCTGCAGATCCCCGGGGAGAATCAGACAGGAAGTGTGGCCCCTCGGTTGGCCCCGACATCCCTGAGAATGTAAAAGCCCTGTGTCTGCAGCAGCTGGCTCAGGAATCGCCTCCAGGACAGGCGGCGAACCCCAGTCCCACGTCGCTCCACAGCTGGACGCTCTCTAGCTCCCCTGGCCCCCTCTGCTAGCTTTCCCTCTCTTGTCAAGAGTTTGTTTTCTTTCTTCATCTTGCTCGCCTCCAGATTTAACGGAGTGTGAGGGCGGGTGATGGGCTTGTCTTTTAATAATTTCCTCTTCTCCCTAAACCTGTCTTGTTCTTCATCCATGTGCAAAACATTTTTTATAACCGAGTAGACAGAAACAGGCTTCTGGAGTCCAGCTATCGTTTGACATATTGCTGTTATTCTTCCCAGAAAAAAACACTTGCACAAAAAAGCAACTGGCGGTAACTGAATTCATCTGCAGAAAAGAGCAGATGAGTGTGCAGCACATTTAAGCCTGAGAACATTCACTCTCCTCTGGTTTCCTGGCACAGAGCAGCACCGGCGGGGGGGGGAACCCAGGCCTTGCACAGTGTAGGTGTGACTGTTCCGCTTAACCAGCAAATCGAATGGCTTGAGAGCCACCTAGGGGAATGGTAAGGCACGATTCCGTGGGTCTGCGTGGGTCATGGAGATGTGACCTGGGTACTGTATATCTGGTCCCTGACCTCTTTCTCCCTCATGCTGTCCTTGTGCTCTGCTTCCTGGCTGCCACACATTGTGTCTTTCCTCTGCTGTGCCATTCCACTGTGATGGTCCTGCCCGGGAGCCATGGACTGACACTGAAACCGTGAGCCAAATGAAACATTTCCTCCCTGAGTAATTAATCTCAGCAACTGAAAGCTTGTGTAATACATAAAGCAGTCCAGGATAGTGGTTCTCCGAATGTGTTCCTCATACTGGGAGCACCAGTGTCTCCTGGTACATGAGGTGTTTTTGCTGCGTAACATGTTACTCCCAAACTTAGTGGTTCAGAGAGCAACAAACATTTATTTTTTTCTTACAGTTTCTATGGGACAAGAATTTTGAGATAGAGCAAACGGGAGACTATGGCTTGGGAACTCAGGAGGCTGTAGTCAGGATGTCACCCGGACTGCCTTTGTCCGAATGCCAGCCTGAAGGTGGGCAGTCTGCTTCCAAGGGGGCCCTCTAGCAGAGCTAGAGAGTTTGTACTGAAGGGTGGCAGGAGGAGGCCACCTGTCCTATGGATATGAGAGCTGCGTGTCCCCAGTGTACATAATTCAAGTAATGGAGCAAAGAGACTTCCATGCCTCTTAGGAACCTGCCTCGAAATCTCATCATTACTTCTACTGAGTGTAGTTGCACATGAGTCACTAAATCTGGGCCACACTCAAAGGGGGAAAATAGGTCCCCACCTTTTAAAGGGTGGTGTGTCAAAGAATTTGTGGATGCATCTTGAAAATGTCATACCTGTCTGAGAAATGCAGATCCCCGGGTCCCACTGCAGGATGACTGAGTCAGAGAATCTAGGTGTGAGCCCATCAGTCTGTTTTAATAAGACCCTGGGGGTGATGTTGATTCTGGCTGAAGTTGGAGAACTTCGGAGCACTGAGAAAACCTCAACTCGCTTATGGGTAACTGAGGTGAAACTTTGCAACCAGAGCTACTTTCCAGAAGTGGGATTTTAATGAACCTCCCGAAAGGTAACGCCCTAACTTCAAGCTCAGTCACACCTAAGTTGTGGTAGGTAGGATAATGATCCTCCAAAGATGTGCACATCCCAGTGTCTGAACAGGAAAATGACTTTACGGATGTCATTCTATCAAGGATGTTGAGGTGGAAGGTTATCTTGGGCCCAGTGTATTACAAGGACACTTACTGATGGAGGTAGGAGATTAGAGTCAAAAAGAGTCAGAAGAGGAGGTATGATGATGGAAAGAGAATGAGAGAGAGAGGAAGATGCTACAATGCCGGCTTGGAAAATGGAGAAAGGGACAACAAGTGAAGAAATATGCCAGTGTCTAAGAGCTGGAAAAGTCAAGAAAATATTCGCCTTCCTAGAAGCTACAGGAGAAATACTGCCTAGCTGGCCTTTTCTTGATTTCTGAGCTCCATGACTATATGCGTTTGCATTGTTTTAAGGCATTAAGCCTGTGGTAATTTGTCTTGGCAGTAATTGGAAACCAATAAAAAGGGTTCTTGTTTGAGCCTTCCTTTTGGCTAAATAGGGAAAAGAATAGGACGAGGAGATGTCTATTTCGGTAGATGAGTCCCCAAAGACAGTGATGGCTATTGTTTGGACCTGGATGTTCCCTAACACCCTTGAGAGATGATATTGGAAAGGGGCAGAATCTGTAGGACAGGACGTGAGACCTAGTAGGAGGGAGTTAGGTCACAGGAAGAGGGTTACCCTTGAAAAGAATATTGGGCTCCAGCCCTTTCCTCTCTCTCTTGCTTCTTGGCCATGTGAAGTGAGCATCTTTGCTCCACAAATTGTCCCTCCAGAATTTGCTAACTCACCTAGCCCAAAAAGCAACAAGCCCAAAAGACCCTGGACTGAAGCTTCCAAAACTGTGATCTCAAATATACCTTACCTCCCTTTAAATTGATTATTTCAGGTATTTTGTGATAGTAACAGCAAGCTAACTACTTCTGTTTCTGCAGACTCCATATTTATATTTTTACTTGCTCAAGATAAATGCTCCAGAAGTCATCATCTAATACTGTAGTCAATGGCCTTATGCAGCTATTTAAAGCTTCATTAAAATGAATTAAATTATGTAAAATTCACATTTCATTGCCAGTCCTATTTGCCACATTCCAAGGACTCAGTAGACAATATGACTAGTGGGTAATGCTGAGGAGTAGAAAAATAGAACATTTCCACCATTCTTAAAACTTCTTTAGTCTTTGATTATTTTCAATTTTAAATAAGATTTTGTAAAAATCTCATTCTATATTTTAGGCATGGCTCTGATTAATAAGTTGGTACTTGTATTATTAGTCAGTTTTCTGTCACTATAACAAAAGTCTGAGATAATCAACTTATAAAGAAGAAAGGGTTGTTTGAGCTCATGGTTTTAATGCATGATTGATTATTGTCTTTGCTTTGGACTTGAGTCAGAGCAAGTGGGAGTAAGTGATGGAACAAAATCACTTGTTTCCTGGCCAGGAAGTTAAAGAAAGAGAGGTTCCACCATCCCCTCTGAGGGAACACTTGTAATAACTAAAGAAATTCCCACCAGCTCTCCTCTTCAAGTTTTTGCCATCTCCCACTAGCACTGTGCTGGGGACACAGCCTTTATCACATGGACTTTGGGGGACACTTAGTGTGCAAACCTTGGCAGTGTTCTTGGGCTCCACCAGCTCTGTCATTTGGAGTGAGTAATGACTGAGCTTTTCAAAACCGGGTGTCAAGAGTTCAGAGGGTATGAGAGGTATTAGAGGGATCAGAACATGGAGGAGAAGTGGGGACAGAGTCGTTTGCCCTGCTTTACCTAGATCAGATTCCATACTTTTTAAAATTAGTTTATTGATTGCACTGTACCATTTAGTCTGAAAAAGATACAGTGACTTTAAAAAGAAGACAAAGAAAAAAGTTTGAGGGCCTTGAAGCTAGACAGAGTGTTCGCTCTCTTTCTGTAATGCTATCCAGATTCTCTTTGATGTCATTTGGACAAGATTCTTCCTCACACCAGGACTAGAAACAAGAAATTGTTTGCACTTAAATATCTGCAAGGAATAATTATCTGAAGTTTCAAAAACCAAGAGCCAAAAATTATTTTAAAAATTGTAGCTTGAAAAATAGTATGTTGGGTTGATTATTTTTAATCCTAGGATTAGCTCAGTTCTTTTGTACTTCTATTTCCAGAAACATCATATTGTTTTCTATTTAAAGACAGACTGACACATGTACACACACACACACACACACACACACACACATTCTTTATGAAGTACACTGTCACTGTAAAGTTTTATGATACTTCCAACCTAAAACAATAAAGTTTGGGTAGAATTGGGGCTCTATCTTTGATAGTTTCTTTCTACTATGTAATTCTGAGACCTTCCAAAGAATTCTTAACTGAACTGACAGTCCCTTTAATTCAACAGAGCTTGGCTGACGCGGTAAAGGAGCCTCACATTGATGGATGAAGTGACTAAACTTGTTATATGGGGTGTTAAAAATGTTGAATGCATTGGAATCACACTTCTTGCCTCTGACAGTCATTTCACTGGATCAGTTACTATCCTGCACTAACTACATGTGAACTCTCCTACATGCGCAGCCTTCCCTGGGAAGAGAGTGAGCCTTATGTTTGTAGCTCTCTGGGCAGAATGGCTGCTAAACAAGCACAGGCTGGGTAAGTGACCGCTACTTCCCATGGACGAGAACCCTCTGTCTCTAGCTTTTATCTGGGATGTTTGGTCTCTAACAACTCAATTTTCCCATTTTTGAAATGTGGGAGACAACTGGAGTGACTCCCCTTGAGTGCAGAACAATTGCTGCAACATTGATTCTATTGAGGCTTATTTCCATATACTCGTATGCACAGAGCCGACCATGGTATTTCCTTCGCTCGTCCATTGGCTCTAAGCATTGCAAATAAGGCCAGCTGATGTGCTGCTGTGTAATCTCTAAAGCTGTCAGACAGTCTCCTGTTTCCTCATGTTGTGCTCTCTCTAAAATATATAATCACAACGGGATGTTAGAGCCAGTCAGCTCCAGGAATGTCAACTGGGTGTGAGCCCCAAGGTAAAGAGGCTATAACTCCCCAGGGCACAAAAGTTTACAATCAGAAACTGAAGCGACAGCCTCCAAAAACAATTCCATTGCTACCTTAATTAAGTTATACAAACGATCCTTCTAGTATCCTTATCTCTGCATCTGGCAAAGATGCCGATTCTCCCCACCTGGCCAGCCAGCTCAAGTTACTCACGTAATTCAAATTCCCGCCATCCTCACTGTCACTCATCTTCGAGCCACCCCCTTCTTCACAAGATAATAAATTCTGGGAGAGGCCTAGGATCAGGACCTTTGCCCACATGTCCTCATGCGGATTGGATTTAGAACCCCCTGGATGCTCTTAACTTGGAATATGTCTTGATGTCTTGACTCTCACCCTAGGTTGCATTGGAGATGGTAGATTGGAATTAACTTACTGGGATTCCAATAGCATCTCAATGGGATTACAAATATAACTTTTGGATTGTGAGGAAGACTGGAAAAGGGATTCAATACTTGGATAACTGTACACAAAATTTGGGATTACATTATGAAAACCCAAGTTCATGGGTCTAGGGCTTTTAGCTCCTAGCTCTGTCTTTCTAGCTCTGAAGATCCTTTTGTGATAGATGTGAATAATTGGTATCGAGAATTATCAGCTTCCAAGGTAAAAAGGGAAATCCATGTACAATACTAATTTCAGAAAATGATGCTACCTTTAACATTACTTTCATTTAAACCACAAATGGGTCTAGAGCCATTCAAATGAGAACTGCACATCCCACTTTAAAACCCCACTGAGCCAGAGAAGGACCAGAGTGGGGGACTCCCTGCCTGCAGGTGGTGAAGCTAAAGCCAAAGTGTCCTCATTAGAATGGACCCGTCTCATAGGACCTGTGTGATTACATGGTGACTTATTTCATAGCCTGCAAAGTGCAGCATTTTTGCTGTAATCTGTTGAATGCCATCTCCTCCCCTTCATGACTCCCTTCCTTGGAGGGATGTTGGAGTAATCTTGGCATTCTGGACGTCCAACTAAAATGGATGAGTCAAAGATGTATTTCTTTTGTGTGTAGTAGGTTATGTGGACACCTGCAGCAAACCAATACAAGTTTAGGATTTTTCCATTTTTGCAAAAAATCTGGTAAGGCATTAGTGAGCCCAAACAATTAAAAATTTGGGAAATAGAAAAAAGAGGAAAAAAAACCCCTCCAGTTGAGTAGTTTACCTTTCAATTGCCAGTCCTGTTCTAACCAGCAGAGCTTTGAAATGGGGCACCTTAAGAATAAGGGCTTTATAATCAAGCTGTGTTCAAACTTCAGTCATTCCAAGAGTCAGCTGTGTGACTTTGAATACATTCTTTCCTTGGAGTATGTTTTTCTCCCTTAATGGAGATACAAATATCTACTTCCTACAGTAGCAAAGGACTTTAAATCCTACAACATGTGTACACACAGGAGGTACACACAATTACAGCCTTTTAAAAATCACAGCAGGATATTTTCTTTTTAAGCACTTCATGTTTTTTCTTGTCTTTTAAAATTCTCATTGTATTAGTCTGCGTCTGCAGTACATAATGATACACTGTTGGGGTTCGGCACAGGTGTCTAGGGCGTCTCCATTCCCCCTCTCCTTTCCCTCCCTCTACCCCTCCTCCATCTCTCAGGGCCCCTTCTCTTCCACATAAAGTCTGTCTCCCCATTTGAATGGCAGGAATTCTAATTGAAGGGAAAGATCTTCAGCGTGTTGGAAGGGGCCTGGAGACACTGCACTGGTGACATCACAGCCCTGCAGATCTGTGTCATTCACAAAGCAGCCAGGCTTAGAACCCATCTTGAAATCTGGGGACCCGGAAACGTTCTGCAATACATTAACATGTGACAGATCTCAGATTCCATCCTGGGTCTGTGGGACCCCAAAACTACACACGCGCTGCTCATCCGCACTGCTTTCTTCTCTAGCATCAGGCTGTGTCCGAGGAGAGCCCCTCCCCGCCTCTGCTCAGATTCCCGCTGCAAAGCCTCTCACCGCCCTCTGGCTTTATCCCTCCGACCGCAGCCTCAGCAAAGCTAATTCAGACTATCGCTTTTGGATCACCTGAACACCCCTGAAAGAGTTTGTCTTGGATGTGTTCATGATTTCCTTTCAGAGGTTTACGAGCTGTTACAGTTTTCCCAGTAGTATTTTTTCATAAAGTTGAAGAATTAAAGGTAAAAATCAAGAATTTGTCAGGTCATCTCATGAGCAGACACACAGTGGAACCCAACCAAACTTCTAGAAAATTATTTCACTTAAGAAAATGATTTCTTAAAAAAAAATTTAAAGAGAGAAAATGGTTTCTTTTCTATGAATAATTCAATATATATAAAAGACATAATAATAGGAAAGAGGGAAATAAGGTATTGTAATTCAGTGCAGACAATATACCTCAAACTATGCCTTAAAAGTACAATTGTGGCCGGGGATTTAGCTCAGTGGCACCGCGCCTGCCACCTGAGTTTGAGTCCCAATAACCCCACCTACAGATTAGTACAATTATCTTACATATTTTATGTTTTTTTTTTAGCTTATTGGCCTGCTTTTCAACCTGATATATGATAATTAACTTTATATGGTCTTATAAGTAAATGAATCTCATGTTGGAAAAATAAAATGGAGGTAGAAGAAAGGGGAAAAAGAAGGGAACTCAAATGTGTCCCAAATGTGCATGCACCAATCCCATATGGTGAATGTGATGATTATATATTACAAACATGTACTAATAAACATACTCCCCAAAAAGTGAAGAGTTAAAACAAGAAACAAATCCTTTAGTTTGGTGGCTCCCAACTTTGGCTGACATTAGAACCATCAGGGAAACATTCATGTAGAATACTGCTAAGGACCCAGGGAAGACCCATAAAATCGTGATCCACTCTGGGACCTGGTAGCCTTTGGAAGTTCACCAGATAAAGCCAGTGCAGAGCCACTGAGACTGGGCTGTCATTCTGTAGCCACCCACCAAAACCCTCTGCAGTGCTGAATTTGTGACACTCAGAAAAAACTCCTCATTCCTAACCAAAGTGCCTCGTGTAGCAAGCAGGTTTCCCTGGGGTTTTTACGTGGTGAGGTGAATGTGTTAGTTAGTGAGGTTTTATTCTTATTTATTTATTTATTTATTTAATTTTTCTTGTCGGCACCAGGGATCGAACTCACTTCCGCGCACTTACAAGGCAGGTGCTTATGCTGCTGAGCTAAATCCCCAGCATTAGTGAGGTTTTAAAGGGCAACTTGATACTATTTTATCAGAAGTTTTAAGTCTACATATATCCTTCACCTAGAATTTTAATTTCTAGGTCTTTATCCTAGAGTATTTAAGAGGTGTCTATACAGAAGCTCATATGGAAGTTCATTAAAACATTATTTATGATAGCAATAGTTGGAGACAACCTCTGTGTCCAACACCTATGATTATTTGAGAAAGTGGTAAGAGTGTAACCAGTAATTTATATTCAGGTTCATATCAAACAGCAGAGAAGCACAGCAGTAAGAACAATAAAGGATAATTTCTGGTTAACAGCATATGCAATTTCCATAGGGACAATGTATTAGCTAGCTTTCTGTCATGGTGACAAAATACTTGAGATAATCAGCTTATAAAGGGGAAGGATTTATTTCAGTTCATGTGTTCAGAGCTTGTGGCCCATGGTTGCTTGGTCCTATTGCTTTGGGCCTGTGGCCAGGAAGCATATCATGGTGAAGAGTACGTGGAGCAAAGCTCCTTACCTCATGGCAGTGGGGGTGGGGGGTTCTCAATATCCCCTTTGAGAGCACACCCCCAGATCCTTCTACCAGGCCTCACCATTAAAGTTCTGCTACCTCTTCCAGGGTCACCATGGGTTGCTAACCAAACCAAACACGGCTCTTGGGAGACATTTAAATCCAACCCATAACAGGCAGGGAAAATAGGGACAGAGTTTACCTTCAAACGTACTGAATCACATGGTTGGTTGATGACTGGCTCATTTTTCTCCCAGGGTTGGGACTCAGATCTAGTGCCCTGTGCACACTGGCCAAGCACTTTTTACCATTTGATCTACATCCACATCTGTGGTTAATATTTAAATAATACGCTTCTAGGTATTCCAAATTTTCTGTTTAAGTACAGGCCTTCCTGTTTAATGACCAAGTTCCTTCCCTGTGACTAAGGCATTCAGTGAACTGATAACTAAATGAGGAGTTATATCTAGGATGCACATTACAATATTCAGAACAAAGAAATGGTCAAGGAAACCGCACCTGGATGACTTTGCTTTTATTGCATAATTCTTGCAGGTAGGACTGTGATGCATAACCGAATATAAAACGCCATTACTGTACTGTACACCACAATCTGCAAAAATTACAGTGCTGTGCTGTGGGAGAAGCCGCCCGCAAGGCTGCTCTGCCGCTCGTGTTTCCGCATCGAGGGTTGGAAGGCCAGTTGTGAATCAGGGCAGTGTGCCTAGGTCATGAGTCCAACAGCTGTCAAACGGGCAGGTCATTCACTGAGCACTCTGTGTATTGTTGTAGTTTAATTACAACAAATTGTTATTATTCAGTTAGAAGGTGGGCTGGGGAAGACGCTCATCCACCATGCAATGGAGAAATGTGTGTGAGTCCGTGTTCCACCTGTCCTGCACAATCTTTCATTTATGTGGCTGCTGTTTGCTGCAACAGTTGTCTCACTGTCTCTGGAAAAGAACATTCTTCCTCCATGTCGCTGTTAAACTCATCTATCTTTGGGATAGATTAGGACATTCTCTCTTTTTAATGAAACTCTCCAGACCCTCCTTGACTGGAGTCAGCAGGTGAGATCAGATGAACTTCGGGATGAGTTTTGGCTGGAAAAGACGTGCTTCTGCAGGAAAATCTGTGAGCCCAGCCCTGTGCGAGTTTGTTGAGTGAGGAGAGTAAGAACATACTTAACTAATAGCTGCAGAAGATAAAAACACAAGGAGAGTCTTGTTTGTGGCTTTAATAAGTAAGAGCAGGGGGCATTTTCTCTTCCTCTAAATAGTTGCACCATCCCCTTGAGGGCTGAACCATCGCTGGGGACAGTGGTGTAGGGGTGCAGGTAGCCTGAGCCAGGGCAGGGCTTGGCGGGTACAGAGATATGGCTGCAAGGCCTGCCAGCCACACAGCTCCTCACCAGAGCTCAGTGTCCTGTTCCATTCCGGAACAGCCTCCAGAGAATTTTACAAAGCCTGGATATGGCAGTGAAGGCCTAACATTTACAAGGTATGCAAGGAAACACAGCAAGAATCAGTATGACCTGAATTTCGGATCTGGCTGGGAACAGAAAAGGAGCCAGGAGGAAAACGCTTTTATGGGGTATGTTCACGGATACTGTCCCTGGCGGGAAAGTGCCATCTACGCCCCATCGATGGTCACGGGTGCTCCTCCCATGTCCTGAGCAGGTGAGGCTGTGGTCAGAGCCAAGCTAGGGGACACTGCGGGCATTGTGGGGCTGCTGCACAGTGTGGTCTGTGCTCCCCGCACTCCAGGAGGCTGAGGCAGGAAGCTTATACAGTCAAGCTTAGCCTCGGCAATGTAGCAACTTAGCAAGATCCTATACTGAAAGGTAGAAAGGAAGAAAGCAGGAAAGAAAGAAAAATTAAACAGAAAGAGGAAGAAAGAAGGAAGAAAGAAAAGTGGCTAGGCCTGAAGCCTTAGTGAAAAGGCCCTGAGTTCAGTCCCTCGTACTAGAAAGAAAACAACCAAAAAACAACAACAAAAAGTCAGGAGGGAAGAGTGAAGGAGGAGGCTGGTTTTGCAATGGATCTGGGGGAAGGAATTTCTATTTTAAGAGAAGCGAAGGCCTTGCGTCCACTGTGCACCTGCAGAGGTGGGGTTGACATGAAGGGAAGAGGTCACTGAACCATTCAGAAACAGGTCAGTTGCCAGGGAACTGGCATCTGAAGCGAGTGTGACACTGTCGCCTGCACGTGGACTGATCATTGTTACCAGTAAAATTGAAAGAATCACTTCGAAAACCAGAAATCTTTCAGCCAAGAGGATCATTCTGGATTTGAGACTTTTGTGGAATGTTTCTGTATCTAAGGCTTTATGTATTGAAAAACTTCTAAGACAAAATTCAGTGCTAAAAGGAATAAGAAAGAGAGGGCTTATTAATGAACTTTTGCATTTGAAACCTTTTTACTAATTGGATTCTGGAAATAGATTCTCTCTGTCTCTCTCTCTCTCTCTCTCTCTCTCTCTCTCTCTCTCTCTCTCTGTCTCTCTCTCTTTCTTTCAAGGTACTGGGGATAGAACTCAGTGCCTTTTCACTGAGCATTATCTCCAGTCATTTTAAAAATATTTTATTTTGAAAGAGGGTCTTGTTAAGTTGCCCATGCAATTCAAACTTGTGATCCTTCTTACTCAGTCTCCCAGAGTAGTGCTGGAAATGGCTTTTGATAGGCAGACAGTTTCTCCAAAGATGTCCCTTTCCCACTCCCCCAGAACCTGTGGTCTATTACATTTCTAAGAGGCTAAGTCATCTTCCTGAAGGACTGTGCAGACATTGCTAAGGATCTTGAGAAGGGGAGATTATCCTGGATTGACAGGGTGATCCCAAACGAATCTCATAGGTCTGTCAAGAGAAATGTTCCCTGCAGTGGTTAGTTGGAGATGTGACCACAGACGAAGAGGCTTCGCTGACTTTGAAGATGAAGAGGCTGTAAGCCAAAGACTGCGGGCAGCTTCCAGCAGGTGGGAAAGGCAAGAAATCAGATTCTTCCCTAGAACCTGTAGGAGAGACTGCAGCTCTGGAGACACCTTGATTTTAGCCTACTGAGACTTGTGTTGGACTCTCACTTAGAGAACTAAAAGTTCATAACTGTGTCACTTTAGTCCATTAAGTTTATGGTGATTTGTTATGGCAGGGATGGGAAACTAATACACAGCTGAAATTATGTAAGTTTCCATTAGTCATTCTTATGACATACTGTAGATTTATTAGATATTTAAGAGCAAATCCTAGCACAGTAATTTTTATTTTGGTGTTTTCGTTTTTTGATCCTATGTCCAATTTTTTCTTTTTTGTGGTGCTAGGGAAGGAACCCAGGCCTTACACCTGACAGGCAAATGCCGTGCCACTGAGGAAAGCCCCAGTCCTGCTCGGATTTCCTTCTTCTCCCTTCTCTCAAATTTTTTGATGGGGTTGGTAAATATGGAAAAGGAACCTAGGGTTGCTCTCCAGGAAGTCTTGCTTTTAAAACCCGAGAGGGGAAGTCTGCCCCTCTGCCCCAGGGTGTCCCCGGCGAGATGAAACGCCCTCAGCATGGGAACCGGGCCCTGTAGAAGATGTAAATCCTTGAAACCATTTTTAATGAAACGTAAACACTGAGTTAGCACGAGGGCCACAGTTTCTGGGTGGTTGGTTCAAATTTTGGCAGTAAACATCGAGAGGAAAATTTCTCCAGTTTTAATGGCCTCCAGATGTTCTTCTGGTCCCAGATGAAATTGTTTTCATCATTTATAGTTAATATTTGTGTCAGCAGCATTCTGCTGTAATATATCCAAATTGGTGGTAGTGACCTATAGTCATAAGCAAATCCCAAAAAAGCATTTAACCTAGGGGTCACGTGTATACTCCATCCCAGTCTATTTAATTAACAATTTCCCCATCAGAATGTTCTATCACATGATTCTATCCGATGCCAAGCAGTCGCTGAAGTCATGCACAAAAGGCAGTGTCTTGTTTTGGCCATGGCCAGTATCACACCCAAAATCCAGCAGGATGGAGGTAAGAGTGTCAGATGGCAGTTTAGGGGTGATTTGGGGGGCTGACACTTGTGGAATGTTAAGTGAATTCTTCTATGGGAATAAACAATTTCCCCACTTATTTATGTCATTTATGTCTTGTAATAAAGTTTAATTTCCCCGTACGGATCTTGCATGGTCCTTCAAAAGCGAAATACTGACACTTTATAATTTCTGTTTTTACTCCCGTATACAATATCTCCCTTTCTATTATGTTTTGTAGATGATCTTTATAATTTTTTTTTTACTCCCGTATACAATATCTCCCTTTCTATTATGTTTTGTAGATGATCATTACAGGTATAGAGAAACGTTACTGACTTAAACATTTAACTTCTACTCAGCAGCTTTGCTAAACTTTCACATTTATTTACCTTTTTCACCTGTGGCAATACTTACATATTGTATTGCTCCTTGCTTTTAAAATGTTTTGCAGCAAATATCCTTTTGATAGATTGATGATTCTAATGAATGTTCTTGCCTTTTTGATTATTGTTTATGTTTCCCTTATATATTTTCATGTTCTCTTATTTTCCATCTTTGCTGTATCTTTTTGTTTCAAATGCCTTTTATTCTTATATTGAGGCTTGTAGTTGGATACGCATGTAACCCATTTACTCTAATGACTCTACAACAAGAATGTCAGATGACAACTGTTTTAGATGAATAACAGCCTGAAGTTTATCACAAATTACAATGGATTTCATCATGGAATTTAGAATAAATCTATTTGCATCAACAGATGACACTGGAGAAGTCATTTTTAAGAGGCACTCTGAAAATTCAGATTAACAAAAAGACAATTCTGTTTTCTAAAGCTCTGCTGTGATAAAATATACTTAATAAAAAAGTAACCAGCAGGAGCTGCCTGAACTGTGAGTTATTATGCAACATAACCTGAAAATAATAAATTACTTATATTCATGCTCTAATTTTCTCTATTTTAAGAATGGAAAGAAAGTGGCTTCTCTTTCTAGAATTCTCTTCTGGGAATTGCAGTCCATGCACCATCTAGAACTTGCAAGGAAAGAATTACGAAGTACACGAGGTACAGAAGCTGAGTTATGAGCGCCTGGTTGTGTCTCAGGGGACTGGTGGAGTTTGTTACACAGACAGGCACTTGTTGCTACTTGCTTATCCATGAAGAATTTGATGTACAACTTGCTACTGGGGCAGGTCAGTACTGTCCTTCAGCTTTCCTCAAAGCCTTTGTCTAGGCCTATATTCACTAGACAACAAGATAATTTGAGAGTTTGACTCACAGGGGCGTTTGGCTACATGGGTAATTAGCGGTCTGGATGACTAGCCCCTCATGTCACTTAGCAACCAAATCATTTATGGCTACTGAAAAATAATAAAATCACTTTGAGCATTTGTGTTTTTAATAAAATGATAATAAATTACTTTATCCTGCACTGCTTTTAATCACTCCATGGCCACCTACATAGCAGAGGACTTTAGGAGTTCTATTGTTTAGAGAACACAAAAGTTCTTTAATTAGAATTGCTAGAACAAAGGAGAGATCTTAACACAGAATGTGTTAACAGAATGTCAGATGGAGTTTAGGCATGATTTGGGGGGACTGGCATTTTTTGAATATTAAATGAACTCTATGTGGATAAACTCTCCATTTATCTAGTCCTTTATGTCTTGTGATAAATTTACCTTTCCCCATAGAGATTTTGCATTTAAAATGCAGATTTCTCATCAGGAACAATGTCCTGATTTCCCCAGCTTCTTCTCAGATTTCTTCTTCCTTTAGGGTTCACAAAAGCAGGGGCCAACCTGGCAAGTGCAGAGCTGGAGCTGACCAGATTTGAAACAGTATGTGTTTTGATTTTCAGTGTCTCTCAACACAGGATAAGCACATTCGAAAACCTAAATCACGGGCTCACTCTCTTGGCTTTTTGCAGCAGGTGCTCACCACACCTGGGTCTGTTGGTTCTGCCTCCAGGGGTTCAGCCAATGATGAATGGAAACTATTCAGAAAAAAAAGCATCTACAGATCTTTTTTCTTGCATTATTCCCTTAGAAATATAGCATAACAACTATTAAAGCAACATTTACATTATGTTTGGTATTGTACGTAATGTAGAGATGATTCAAAGTATATGGGAAGATGCACTTAGGTTATATGCAAATACCATAGCATTCTATGCATAAAGAACAGTATATAGAGTACTGTAGCATTCTATGTATAATGAACAGTATATAGAGTACTTCAGCATTCTATGCATCTGCAGATTTTGGTCTCTACAGGGGGTCCTGGAACCATGTTCCACCAGCACAATGGGACAACTATATAAAATCTTCTCAGACTACCCTTAGCCCCCTTCAATGCCCTGGGCCCATTTACACCTGCAACTCATGTATCTGTAATATTACAGACGACTTCCTAATCACCAAAGCAAGGAGCACTATTCTCCGGTTCTCGGAAACCCAACCCCCTGAACCAAAGAAGACATCGTTGGCCAGCAAAACTCCTGCCTTTCCCTCATTACAGCGAGTGAAAAACAGTTTCCCAATCCCAGAAGACGGATCAGGATGTGGTATAATGTAGTGGGAGGGATACTGAGGCAGAAATCCCAGCCCGGGTGATAGATGTCATTGCACCACGATACAAGGAGGAATGGGGCAAAAGTCCTGTTCTAAACCCAAACCACTCCTGCCTTCTGCACCTTTCCAGACCACAGTGCCCAAGCTAACAGTAATAACAATCATTGCAATAACAGTGGGGCACAGAGCTAGTTAAGCACGTTACATGCAGCATGTGCTCTGACTTTCAGGTCAGCCCGAGGGTGAGGTGCCGTCACTGCGTTCCTCCCTGTTGTACAGATGAGCCTGAAGTGGCTGAGATACTTGACTTTCGGATCAAGGACTGTTTTCTTTCCTCTTTTGCTTTTCAAATGCATCCATTCATTCTTTCAACAAAGATCTATCAAACATCTGCAGTGTCCTAGACCCCATTTTAATCTCTACAAATTCTTGAGAAAGATGCCCAGTATTTAACAAATACCTTTGTTCTAAGAGAAGGCAGGAGATTGTGGGAGCAGTAGGCTTCTGAGAAGACAAAGGAATGTGACCCTCAGGCTTCTCTGGCTTCTTGCGCTTTTTGTCCTGAGGGCCAGCGAGAAGAGTCAAGTCTCTGGTTGAGATCTGTCTTTACCTTTGCACCTGGGTGGGGAGAATGAAGTCTGGGGAATGTGAAACATTCTTACTTGAGGCTTTCTGGAAAAAAATAAAGGGGAAGATAGGACCTGAGGATGATACGGATTCTCAGATCTGAGAAAATTCATTAACGAACTTGGAATCTTCCTGTTCCCGTTGGTGGGATTGCCAGAGATTAGAGTCTGACCCTTAGACCATGGTCTATCCAAAGCAAGAAATCCTCTTGGTAACTGCTCAGAGCACCTCTACTTGGACACCTTGCAAGGCAGCTTATTCTAGAGCTAAACTGATGTTTTTCCCAATATTGTGATAGGAATTTACCTCTGCCTAGCTTCCGAACGTTGGTCTCAACTCCGTTCTTTGATGCCATGAATGCTAAGCTGATCACAATAGTAAACATTATCTCTCTTTCGTAGGAATGCCCTTGTCTATAAAGTCGGAAATCTTATCCCTACTAAGACCTTCATGTCTTATACCTCAGCTTTTCCTCATGTGTTATGATTCCTAAATTCTTCATTATCTCAACGGAGCAAGATAAAGTGGAAATCAACGAGGGAGACACACTCGGGGGTTGTTGGGAGGGACTATTACCAATAGACACACATTGAAATGACAGGAGGTTGTGAAGGAGGGACTCGGGCATCTCCTTTGGTCATTAGCCAATGGACAAAAAGTCTTTGGAGTCTAAGAGATCTTTGGGGTCTGGAGTCATGTGACTGGTATCTGAGCCTCTCAGTAGTGCGTTGGATCCTCAGATTAGTCTTTGTAAAGCAAGGCTGCCAAGTCTGGAATAGTCCTTGGGAAGAAATCTGATTGCTCTAAGGGCCCACTTCCCCTGGGCAGTTCATGTAGCCATTGCAGGGAGAATTTGATTTGCACAGAGAAAGAGGGTGGGTGGAGTTGAAATTTGTAAGTTCCATAGTGCTTTCAACTCTCAAGAAAACAATCACCACAAAGCCTCATAACTTCCTTTTTCTACATGTTTTGTGAAGAACTGTATTTGAGAAAAAACTACCAATGGTACCCTAGCAGTATTTAATCCACCCAAAATTATCAGGCGACATCCACCTACACATCTACTGTGAAAATAAGGAATTATTGTTCTAAGGGAGTGTTTTAATAATAAAACCAAAAGACCTAAGTGTACGCGAAGTAGGCAACCAACCAGTATCAATAATGGAAACTAAAACAAATAAAAACATACTATTACATTTACATGGTGATAAATTATGATAAATTATTTTTTTTACATTGCCTGCCTGATACTTTCAGAGGAATTTGTTAAATGCATGAAGCTTGATTACTAATCTTGAAGTTTATGGCTGTATTAATATAATGATGCAAATGTTATTTTATCGTGATTTCATCTGCTTAACAGGATGACTTTTTTTTTCTTCTTTACTTAACTGTGTTAATGGCTGCACGTTACTGGTGACACCTTTTTTAAAACTTTGACCAAATGTTCGGGTACATAGAATCATCTCCATGTTGCAATAAGAGAGCTTAGGCTGAGAAACTAAAGCTGAAAAGTACTACAGGGGCTCCCAGTAAAATCCAAGTAATATACCAGTCTTCTCTCTGGTACTGGTCCTTGTAGTATTCCTCAAAACACAAACTAGCCCACAAAGAGGCATAAGATTTAACTCATATAAGCACATTTAAATTCCAGAAAATGAAAAATATTAATAACATAATTGGGAATATATTTGAACAATTAAAAAGAAAAAAATAACACTTAAAAATAAGAAAGAAGCACAAGTCTATTCCTCTTTGAATATCTTGCCAAAGGTTAGTTTTTAAGGGATAACAGGTCAGGCAATACGTGAGCCACTTGGTGTGGGCTAAGAACTCAGTTGTACCCCATTCTCTAGGTATCTAAGCAGCCTCAAGATGTCTGCTAGGAGTAAGGTGACTGAAGTGTTTTTTATAAAGAAAGTTTTTGGTGGCCAAAGGTTAAGATCAGAGAGATGGAAAACAGGCCTCTTCCTGAGATTTAGTGACAGCTATGTCAAAGCCACAGATCTGACTAGTCTCCAACTGGCCTCACAATTAAAGTAAAATTCAAGGAAAGTCCATCTAATTCTTTGGAGGGTAAAATTTAAGGAACGTTCATCTAATTCTTTGGAGGGTTAAGGTAAGCCCTAGTAGACTGGATACGGTACTCTAGTTCTTTGAGGGTAATTCACATTTATGTCAATGTTTTACTCTGGGCTCTAAAAGAATAATTTTTACCCAACATTTGCAAAGAACTCATCTTAGATTAATTCATTTTGAAGAAGCACAATTTCCTTGCTTCCATTCTACAAAGATTTAAGTGAGTGTTGGAAACTCAAGAGTCTGTTGTCATCCCAACATTCCTCCATGTCATTTTGAAGAAGGTTAAGAACCACAGGTCATGCCAAGAACATGCATGATAAAGGTTAGTGCCATATTTTCAGTCCTATCTGATATTCCAATACCAGCTCCAGAATCCTGTGTTCTTGAGGCGCCTGAGAAGTAGGGAGAGGTGAGAATGTTTGGAAGGCAACAACTCCCAAGGCTGAGCACAGTCTGTTCCTAAGCCAGGGGAACTGTATTGAGGAAATTTCCTAGAGCAGAAAGAGTGCTTGGTCTCCAGGTGCAGGAGCAGAGAGAGTAGTATTAGGCACCCCTAGAAAGGACTCTTTTCTCTCTCTCTCCCTCTCTCTCTGGGACCCAGCTTCCGGGGCACATAGCTCAGCCCTAACTGGTGGTAGAAGTAAGGGTACACTGACAAAGGCAATGTGCACTTCAAAGATATGATTGAAAGCAATCAAACATGAGGCGCTGGAGGAGGCTGAGGAACACAATCTCCAAGTCACCTCCTTTTATTCCGAGGTTAGGTGCATTGTGGGGCTTTGATCTGTGCCCTGTAGGTGAAAAGACGCTTCCAGAGGAGAACCAGGCCTGCCCAAACACAGCTGCCTCAGTCCCCTGACTTGTATAGATCCTGCCATCTCCACTTCTTGTTTGGCTTTTTGCTTCTGTCCTTGGGAACCAACTTCACTTCAGTGTCTGGCTCTTAATGTTCTGTGCTTAACCAGCAACACAGAAGAGCTGTGACCTGGGTACCAGGCAGGAAAAATCATCCTGAACGAGAGTGCTAGCTGTCTTCAAAATGTCCTGCTTTTCACCCTGATGGTCCTGCATTCTGGAAAGTCTTCAGTCCTAAGAAACTGGGTACTGTACTTGGTCACCATGACCTGATCTTGTTGTCAACTAGGCAATTGAAAAAACAATATGGGAAAGACTGGGTAATGTGGTGTTTTCCCTTCTCTTAAATCTACTATATTTAGACTTATTTAGCTTAGTTATAATTTAAATAGCAGAAAGATATGTTCCTGGATGCTGCCTAGGTCTAAACTTTATCACAGTCTCTCTCTCTCCATATATTTTTAAATTATTTTAAAATATATTATATGTGTGAATGCAAAGCCACCTCATCTTCTGGAATGCCCCCAGGAATGACCATTGCTTGTATTTCTATAACCTAGATGTTTATATATATAGAAGGCTCAAGCCATTGTAACATGATTCCATTATCCCAATTTACACCAAAAGGTGTTATTTTTGGATTATCCAGTTACATTAATTATACACATTACTGTATGAGATTATCATGCTTTGCTTTATCCACCCTCCCTGCCACCCTTTCTTGTCTTCTCTCCCCCTCCCCCAGTCCTTTCCCCAGCTACCCTTGAAGTCTCTTCCTTATAAAATTATATTTATGGAAATCCCCTTTTCAAGACGCTGTCCGTCCATAGCAAGGATGATGTATGACGTATCCCTGGGAAGCTCACCATACCATTTTCTGTGAGGACACGGTGGTGGCTACTTTGCTGCATTACACCAGGTCTCTCCCCTGTGGACCCATGGCGGGGGTGTCCTCTCAGTGATAATGAGTGGGGGTTCCCTGTGCCGTGACTGCTGGCCAAGTGGGTACCCTTTGTGGTTGTCTGGTGGTAAGTACTAATCTCTGGCAAGCAGAGTGACTTTTTTCTGATTCATCTTATTTTTCCTGCCTCTATTGCCCATCTACCTCAATTTTACCCAGTTTTTACTTGTACTATACATATTTTTTGCATATTACTTAGACATATAAAGAGAATGAAAATAAGCTGTATTGTGGGCTTCAGTCCCTTGCCTTGTTGGAAGTGTATGCTTTACTTGTTTGGCTACGGAGAGCAAGTGGCCGGCTCCACGGCCCTCTGTGGGGCCCACAGAGAAGGACACAGGAGGCAGCCATGCTCTCCGCAAGAGCCTCCCACAGTCCTCCTGTGCCCACATTGGAAGTTATTTATAAAGAAGCAGCAAGAACACCACTACTGGCATCTAAAGTGGGAGACATCTGCAGGTGCAGTGAGGTAATGTGAATGAACCAAACTCTGGCCCCCCGCATAGCCTTAGAACTCACACGAGTGGGAGAGTAAGAAAAGGAGTGTGTGGAATGTTTGAGTCTCAAGGAAAGGAGGCACTGTGCTCTGTTCTCTTCGGGCCAGGGAAGGAGGTAAGAGGTCTAGGGGAATCAGTCAGAAGAAGATTCCTCACTTTTCCAGGGCCCAGCCCTTGAAGGTAAGATCTCCACAGTAGTGACTGGGTACTAGTGCCGTATCAGCTCTAACCCAGTCCCCCAAGAGTCCATCCATGCTCAGTCGAGGAATGGAAGGAGCTGGGGATAGGGAGACTTTGAGACCAGCACTACTTGTGTAGATTGAGTTCTGACACCCATGGCTGGTTCTCTAAGGATGCTGGCATGAATTTATAATGTCGTCTCAATCAGCCACCTTCTAGCCCACCCACAGTACTTTGGCCCACAGAAATCAGTCCTGATACAACACAAGGGAAGGGAGTGACATTGAATTTCCAGAGATAACTTTTATTCCCAGTGGAGACTCAAAATAGACAATGAATTCAGTTTGAGCAAACCATGTTCCATCTCCTGCCCCCTTGGCACTGTGAGTTGAGTCCTTGCTTGGGTTAGTACTGATGATGATGGCCAAAGGGGGTTGATAGTGTGTTAGTCAGGTTTTCATTGGAGGGAGCAGACATCTATCATTCACATTTTAAAGGAGAAAAGGTCTATTTTGGCTTAGAGTTTCAGAGATTTCAGTTCATGGTCAACTGGCTGTCAAGATTTGTCATAGATGGCTTTTTATCAGCCTGAAATAAGGACAACCTATTACAGTTTTCTATAGGGCTTTTATCATGAACGGGTGTTGGACTTTGTCAAATACTTTTTCTGTGTTTATTGAGAAGAGCATTGTGGTTTTTGTCCTTGGTTCTGTTGGTGAGGTTTGTTATATTTATTGATTTGCATATGTTGAATCATCCCACATCCCTAGAATGAATCCTACTTGCTCATGGTGTGTAATCTTCTTGATGACTTTCTGCATTCTGTTTACCAGCTTCTTACTGAGGATTTTTTTGTGTCCATATTCACCAGGAAGACTGGCTCATAGTTCTCTTTTTTGACTGTATCCTTCCCTGGTTTTGGTATCATGGTAATGCTTGCTTCCAGGAGCGACTTTGGCAGTATTGTTTCCCTCTCAATTTTATTGAAGAGTTTGAGGAGTAGTGGCATTAGATCGTCTCTAAATTTCTTGTAGTCAGCAGTGAACTCATCAGGACATGAGCTTTTCTTTGTTGGTAGATTTTTTTATTACATCGTAAATTTCATTGGCTGATATGGAATCATTTAGAATTTTTGTATTTTCTTGATTCAGCACTGGTAATTCATATTTATCTAGGAATCTGTTCATTTCTTTGGTGCTTTCCATCTTATCTGAATACAGGTTCTTGCAGTACATGTTAATGATCTTGATTTCTACATGTTCTGTTGTGATTTTACCATTTTTATTTTAATTGCATAGATCTGAATCTGTTCTTTCCTTTTTTAGATAAGTTTGGATAAGGGTTTGTCAATTTTATTTAACCTTTCAAAGAACCAATTCTTCTATTCCTTGAGATATATATATATATAATATATATATTATATATATATTTTAATCTTTAGTGCATTAACTTTTGTTCTGATCTTTATAATTTCTTCTCTCTTACCAACTTTGGGCTTGGCTTGCTCTTCTTTTTCTAGAAACTTAAGGTTCAACATTAGGTTATTTGAGCTGGTTCTGTTTTTCTGATGTGGGACTTTACCACTAAACATTTTTACCATAGGACTGCTTTCATTGCATCCCATAAGTTCCAATACATTGGTATTGGCATTATCATTTAATTGTAGAAACTGTCTATTATTTTCTTTAATTTCATCTGTGATCTACTGGTTGTTCAGGAGGGTGCTATTTAATTTCTGTGTGTTTATGCTGTTTGCGGTTTATTTTGCCATTGATTTCTAATTTCATTGCACTATGGTTAGACAATATGCAAGGGGTAATTTCAGCTCCTTTGTGTTAACTTATGCATGTCCTGTGCACTATGTGGTCTGTTTTGGAGCATGTTCTGTGCACACCTGAGAATAGTGTGTATTCTGATGTCATGGGGTGGACACTCTGTAGACATCTACTAGATCCATTTGTTTAGTTCTAGTATTTCTTTGTTGGTTTTTTGTCTAGTTGATCTAGTGTCTACTTGTGATAGTTGTGGTATTGAGGTCCCTTATTAAAACTGTATTAGTGCTTATTTGACTTTTCATATCTGTTAATATTTGTTGTGCTGGTATTTGGTATGATTGTTGTCTCTGCCTCTTGAATTGTTCCCTTTACAAGGATATAGTGACCTTCTTTGCCTCTCTTGATCAGTTTTGCTTGAAATTCACTTTGTCTACAAATAGAATAACTGTCTCTGCTTTTTTCTGTGTTCTTGTTCCACTCTTCGACTTTTAGTCTATAAATTTTTTTTTGAGTTAAAATTGTTTTTCATATGTAGCATACTGTTAGATGTTGTTTCTTGATCCATTCTGCCAATCTAGTCCTTTTGATTGGTGAATTGAGACCATTTACTTTGATGGTCAAACTTATATGCATTGATTTATCCTCATCATTTTATTTTCCTGTTGTTGGTTCCATTTTTTCTGTTTAATTGCTTGCCTTCCCTGGTGGGTTCCTTCTACTGGTGTTTTTGGTAATGTAGACTTTATTATCTCTTTCTTGAATAGCCTTCGGGACATTAGGAGTGCTGGTTTGGTGGTCATGAATTTCTTCAGGCATTCTTCATCATGGAAGCATCTTATTTCTCCATCAGTTTTGAAAAATAGTTTTGTGGAATACATCAACCTGGGTTGGAGGTTGTGTTCTGTTAGGACTTGGCATACTGTCAGATGACTGAAGGAGCACCGGCACTCATGAAAAGCAGGAAAAATAACTTTTGGTTTTTCCAGAAGAACAGAGGGAGGCACTGTCCAGAGCTATGTTAAACCGCACATAGAAAACTCCGTTACTGATCACAACAGGTACAACACCATAGCCAAAGAAGTATAATTAGCAATAACAATAGCGTCAAGGACAGCCTAGACACTATTAATTTGGTACCTTTAACCATAGGAGTAAGAGCAACAGTTATATAACAACATCCACTACAAACCAGAATTCCCCTTAGTAGAGTGATTTCATCCTGGGGCAGGGGATTTAAAAGGAATCAGGGGGAAATAGAGAAATAAAGGAAGAGTAAGGTATTAGCAGTAAGACTGAAGGAAGGTCACTCAGGCTCTGGGAAACTGGAGAAGAAACAGGAGAGAAAGAATGAAGGAAAAGGCAGAAGAAGATTAATACAAACCAGAAAGAAAAAAGACAATGTTCACTCACATAAAAATATTAGGAAAGATGATCAAGAAAATAAGAAGAAAAAAGACAAACAAAACAAACAACAAAATAAAAATGTAAATGATGGGGGCGGGGTGGAGGGAGAGAGAGGTTTATGTGACCACAAGCCTGCAGCTATTCTCTGGTGCCCACTTCACTGTGGTAGCGTCTAAGTCAGAGCCCAAATCCATTAAGTCTCTGGTAGGATGGTAGGATTAGCGCTGCGTGTGGGGCAATCCCAGCAAGCCCGCAGTAGGGGCGGGGCGGGGCACCAACTCTGATCTTTCAGCTCTACAGACTTGCAAGCCAATCTCGGCCTCTGGCTGCAGGGGCCGGGGGCTGTCTTCTGCCAGCAACACTTTGGATGTCCCTCAGGGGCTTACCCCCATCTTCTTACCCTGCATCCCTCCATGGCACTCACCCAGTGGCTGTGGCATTTCAACACTGGGTACCCTAAGACAAAGCCAGCTATGGCTGCCCTGAGCCTGGCATTCAGTTGGCACCTCCCAGCACTTTCACAGTCTCTTCTGTCCACCCCTGGTGCATCTCTCTCCTTGCAAGAGCTGCTGGGTGTAGCAGGGGAGTGTTTTTCCCGTTGCACTACGGCTCCTCTCCTTGCTATCTCTGAGATTCCAGTCAGCTGTTGTAGCATACAACATGTACTTCCCTGGTCCCCTGGCATGTTTCTCCGCGGAGGTTTCTGGCGTGCCCTCTCTCAGTGTGTCCTATAGGCCCGATGCTCCTCTCACCGTTACCTGGGTGCAGGAGTCCAGTACTGGTGACTCCCAACCCAGTGGGAGGTTGTTTGCTGCACCCTCATAGTCAGCGAACAAACTGGTAGACCGTCGGGGAGGCGGCAGCTCTGGGCACTTGCTCCTGAGATGTGCCAGTGAAAAACGCTACCAGGCTGCAACAACCGCTGTGCTTTTCCCTGATTCTCCCTGAATAACTCCAGCGTGACTCTGCCTCTGTTCAGTCACGCTAAATCTACCAATAAGTAACTTTCATGGAGCACTTACTATGATATTACTATTATGTCCTTGATGTGTATGTGACATGATCAACATGTGAGATACTTGCAAAAGATGGAAATCACTGAATTCCTACTTTTGAAGACATGGGGGAGGTTCAGTAACTCACCCCATTTTAAATAGGAGAAGGCAAGATCTGAAGCTGGGTAATCTCAATGCCCTTTCACAAAACATGCCACGTTTATAATCCAGTTAATTCTTCCCTATTCTTCCCAATTCTCAAATTAAGGCCTTCCTGGGGGAGCAGAAATCATTCCTTCTTGTTTTGTTAACAAAACAAGCAACAGTTACTCATGTGATCCTTATCTTTTCTCCATTTCCTCCTTTTTCAAGTCAAAATGACCTTGGCTCTGACCTAAGGTTTTCTTTATTCCATTACTTGTGATTTATCTTCTGCCTTCATTTCTAGGCTTAAACTGGACCAAGGGACAGTATACAGTGAATATTCTAAAAAGCCTGTATTTCTGTGAGTCGCATATTAATGCCTCCTGGTGGCAGGTATGGAAATCTCTTTCAGCAGGTAAAGCTTTCCCCTGTCCTTCTGGGCCACCTGTGTCTGATGCTCTGTGGTCCGCTGACCAGGGGTATCAGTTTCTTGGCCTTATGGATTTTAGTCCCCTTGCCAGACCTTTCCTCTATCTATCAAAACTATGGCAGTAGAGAAGATAAAAATGCAAAGACAAAAAGTCATTCTTCTCTCTCCAAAACCTTGAAATTCTTTGAGGTTTTTATTCCCTCCTGCTTCTCTGCAGATAACAATGAAAAATGGCTTCTTCTGCTGCTTTTATTGGCTTAGTGTTTGGGGTCATAAGAATGTAAATGCTTCCCCAAGGAAGAATACCTTTGGGGGATTAACCAAGATCTTTTTAAAAATTTCAGTTATAAAAAAGAAGAAAGAATCTGCTGAGCTATGTCAAACAGGAAATAGAGAATGGAGACCCATCCCTTTGGGGTACGATCTCCTGGGATTCGAGCAGGTCAGCGCTGTAGGTCCCATCTTAGTTGGCTTGGCTTTAAATAGTTTTATTTCAAATCCAAAGACTGTCATGTTTAAATACATTTCTATTTGGGCCAAATCTCATAATCAGTAAAACTGATTTTGTTCCATATTTTAGTCATTAACTAGTTGTTATTTCTCTTTTCAGGCTAAATTCTCAATGTGAGGTGTATTTAATGCGTCTCTTACTCCTCATCCATTTCTTCTCTGTCTCTCTCCAGTCTGTCATGTACCTTCATTCCTCCACAGAAACTAAGCTTTCTGAAATCACAAAACTGTCCCCAAAGGCAACAGGAAAGACGCGCAGAATCCTCTCCGTCACCCTCCTTGAGGTCTTCGGAAGGTTTGTGCTTCTTGTCTTTGACCCTCTTATGTCTTGGGGGCTTCACTCTCTGAAGCCACTTTCTCTCTCAAGAGGTGCCCACCCCAGGGTGTCCTCCGAGGCTTGGCTCTTGGCTCTGGGAAACTGAATTTGCTCCATATTAGTCTTGGCTTAGTCTCTTATCTTCAGCTGTCAGCATCATTTATGTTCTTCCCAAGTCGCCTTCTCCCACAGCTGTCTCCTTCTAAGCCTGCAGCCAGCATCTCCATCACCTTCTGGAGAATTCAGCTGGTTGGTTTGCCCTACCCTCGCACCTGAAACTCAGCAGCCCACCTGGGAAAATCATGCTCTTCCTTCCAAGTTGACTCCCTCTCCAGAACTCTTCCCCAGTGGCACTACAATCATGTGTCTCAAAAGCTGGCCCTAGAAAACTCAGTCTTCCAGAATCATCTGTGACAATATCCCTGGACATTAATTTCACTGGGGTTATATAAATCTCCTAACCACCATCTCCCTGGAGCGTGGCCCAGCACTTAGCACACACCATGAGCTCAATACATATTTGCTGTATGACTGAGTGAAATTTCCCTTTTGTTACCTGTGTTCCCTCAGTCATCAATCTAATGAATGCATTAACCAGTCTACACGTATGTGTTTGAGGAGCCCCTGAGGAGGAACTGCCAGGAGTGGGAGGGGTCACGTCAGTTTCTTGTGATGTGAATTGCATCTCAGCTTCTCCCTAGCTGGGTGACCTTCAGCATGCTACTTAACCTGTCCTTTCTCCAGTTCTTGGTCTGTAAAGTGAGGAAATAATAACACCCACCAGGTGTGTGATGACGGCAGAGGAGGCGAGCCGGGCCTGTGGAGGCCTGGAAGCCTGTGAAGTTCTGTGAGCTCATGATGTCAGGGACTCAGGTGACCATGGCAACCACAGCTGGAGGCCGAGGGCCAATGTCTGCATGGGCTGGAAGGCGCAGCACATTGATCAGCATGAATGCAGCAGGAGAAAGCCTGTTTGAAGCTGACCTGACAGGGAGGTGGGTTCTAACTCTGTTCCTGCAGGCTCTGGAGTTTTCTTGAAGCCGTTGTAGAGGAGCTAGGAAGGAGCGGCTTTCCTGGGATTGGTTTTGCCTCCTGGTTTCCGGCTGAGGTCTCTTTGGAAGAAAGAATCCTGTTGCTTTCAAAAGGCCTGCATGCCCTGAAGTGGACCCGAAAGGCAATCTGGAGTCTGGGGTTTCTACCCAGCCGAAGGAGTGGGGTAGAGTCTTGATGGAAGAATAACCAGAACAACATGACACTTTGTTAAGACCGCTCGTCTTATACCTCATTTGGCAGTGTGTGCGGTTGGCTGGAAAGAGGAGCAAAAGCATTCTCCATGCAGGAAGAACTGGCCACTCTGTCTCCTGCAGAGCCTTCCCTCCATCACGGTGTGGTGTGGCCACCCGAAGCCTTTCCTGAATACAGGGCAGTACCCTCCGCCTCTCCATCAATGCTAGCTCTCCAAAAGACCTCCATGCCTTTGGTTGTGGGATAAAAATGAAATTCACCTGCTAGGCATGTAAAATTCAAAGTCCTACGGAATGACCAAGTCTGTCTTTCTAGTCCATCTACAGTGTCGAGTCTGCCTCGGCCAGCTACAGCTCCCTCCAGCACTTGCACCTTCCACATTGGCCGTGCATTTCCTCTCGTGCGTTCTGTGCACCTTGTCTTGGGGTGCACCCCTGTACTCAGTTATGTCCTGGCAGTCCTCAGCAGACCCCACAAACTGTTTTTGACCACGTTTGGTCTGTCTCTCTCCGTGTGAATGCCTACAAGAGTCCTGCCACTTAAATCCTTATCCTGCCAGTGAGAAGTGTATTTTCAGTTGCCAATGTCACCTAACATAGTGTCAGGCTCATTACAAACCAACAAACCCAAATAATTGTAATGGGCTGCATTTGGAACAGCTCTGACTCCTTCCTTCCCCAATGGGACCGTAGTGTAAGCCCCTTCCCAAGGCAGAGGCCACCTGTGACCTGCCAGCCTCTTGCCCTGCCCAGCCTGAGGACATTTGTTGGGCACAGGACAGGAGCACACAGGGGTCTGTATAGCCGGCCGTATTTTGAGAAATGGCTCCAGTCCAGCTGGCTGCTCCTCTTGACTGTAAAATGAATTCTAGATACCTGTTAGTGTGATCAAGACTCACAACACTGCCCATCCAAGCATCGATAAAAGGGCCCCTTGGACAGCATGAGTAGTGAGGACAATGTCCCAGGGGCTACCAGCTGAGGGAGTTGTTCCACTGGGGGCCATTCAGAGCCTGTCTAGAAGGCTGCAAATGCACTTCTGCTGAACACAGGCAAGTGTGAGAAAAGCAACTCACAACTTACAGTTGAGGTGGAAATGAAAAGGCTTCCTGTTCCTCACTTTGCCAGCCCCCAAATGGCAGTGCCACCAAGGCATGGCATGTCACAGTGATGCCATCTCCTGCAAAAGACTTTCTTTGCCCGGCAAGCACATTGTCCTAGTGATCTCATGTTTCACGGGTTTCTTCTTTTACAGCTAAGAAACCTTAGCATAGATGGCTTTAGGTATCATCAATAAATTATGCCCTGCAACCTTTAGCAGCTGAGCCAGGTATAGGACATGCCAGGTATTCGGTGCACAAGGTTCTGGCTCTCAAGGAGCTCAAAATACAGATGGAGTGATGAGAGATGCTAGCAATAAAATAAAGAGCAAATAATGTTTCTAGAGAGCTGAGGCTAGATGCCAGAGCAGTCCGGGGGGTAGTGTTAGAGCACTTGGGAAGGGAAGATCCAGCAGGCTGCCATCTCAGCACAGGGTCCAGGAGTGAGGTGGGGAAGGAGTTGAAGTCGATCTTTAGGAAGGATCCGCAGGGTTCAAACCAAGATGGCAGGCGGGGGATTAGGATAGTGACTCACTTGCTGCTAGGAAGCTTGTGTTTCTTCCAGAAGTGTGTGGGGAGTTTCCAGTCACTGGGGTCAGATTGTGGTGGGAAGTGCGGTTTATAGAAGAGTGGACCTCAGGGCCCCATAAGGACACCACAGAAGCAGCACGGGAAGGGTTCATCTTATCCTGTTCTCACTGCATAAGTGATTCATCACTCTGCTTGTCCATGTCATGAGAGACACACACATCAGTGCCAAGATCAGATGTTGGTAAAAAGCATCTCAGCTTCAAACCAAAATAGAGCTACTGTCACCAGTGTTGTCACAGGTGGGAATGGTAAAGGAGCCATGTCAGAAAAACATGGAGAATGGCATGGAATTAAGGGAGGCAGCCTTCCTTTTTATGCATGTTCGCTGCCAAGAGCCTGCAGCCATTTAACATTCACTGAACATTTAACCGATTCAGAGCAAGAGCCTTCCTCACCCCACCCCCGCCTCAGCAGAGACCTGCCCCACTCAGCTCCACTGCGTGGAAAGCTCGTCCACATGCGTGTTCGTGTATCAGGTTTTATGCCTGCCTTTTCACAACTTCCTCCTCAAGTATTTCCTGGAGCCACTAGGAAATCGTGACTTTGCTTGATTTCTGGGTTCTCTTTCTGCCCTCAGTTTCTGCATGGCTCCTCCCACCCATGCCAGCTCAGTGCTCCATCCAGCGCAGAGATGATGGCACCAACCTGGGTCTCTGTTGTCTCTTCTAGAACTGATGTGTGCGTTATGTATTCTTGGGAAAAATTCAGCCCCCAAGTGACAGCGGTGCTTCGGGTCTGCTTTGGACATTGCAAAGACCAGGGGTAGAGGCCAGGCCGGGCCTCTTCCACCCCTCTCTGAACTCTCAGGCCCTCTTTCTGTGGTGTAGGTTGATGAGGAGTATCTGAATGCAAGAACTCACAATAGCAGCCTAAAGAACATGAGAGTTCAAGATAAAGGGTAAAGAAGGGGAAGGCAGCTGGACAGGAACTGCAGAGGGGCCAGGCTTCAAAGGAGCCGCCCTGTAGATCAGTATCTGGTGGCCTGGGGACAGGATAGACTCATTCTGGCTCAGCAGTGCAATAGGAGAAGAAAATCAGGACAAGGTCAACATTCTTATCAAAATACAATCTGTCATAAAGACAACACAAGCCAGCGGCACACTCTTCCGATGTGATGTGGACACAGCTGCGAGGAGGGACAACCGTAGGCTGGCCTGCACAGGGACCTCTGGGTAAGGCCCTAGGAAGAAGCCCGGGTCCCTTAGTGGCCCAAGAGTAAAGAGGGACATGTGAAATCCAGTTCAGTTAGCGAGCAGACAGCAGACAGGTTGGGATAGGAAAAAGTCACGCGTGAGAACTTTATATTTTCTGTGGAGAGAGAACTTTTCATGATAAAAGGGAAAGTTATCAATTCTTTGTTTTCCCTCAAAGCAGAGGAGAACACGTTTTAAAAATACTTTATTCAAAATTCTGAATTTGAGGGGTTTTTGTTTGTTTTGTTTTGTTTTTAATTGAGAGAAGGTTTCTTAGCGTCCCAGTGTGGGAAGCTGCCAATTGGCCCAGCATGATTGAAAGCTCTGATGAACCATTCTAAACCACCGTTCTAAACCACAGCAAGTTCAAAGCATTCCGTCATCTCTTCCTGGGGCTCCCTGCGGAAGTGATCAGCTTGGAGCTTAGGACGTCAGGGGGAGAGACAGCCCAAGTCTCTTCCTCTGGTTAGAGAAACATCTGCCACCTGGGCCTGGTATCTGGAGTTCTTCAGAACCTGCTTTTTGCTGGGGCTTCCTCCTCTTTCATAGGGTGGCTGCCAAGCAGCCGGAGAGCTCATCTCCCACTTGTAGCAGCTGGGCAGTGTTTGCTCTGGGACAATGGCACAAGCTGGTGCTTTATTCTGGGGAATCGGGAAAATGCAAATAAATTACAGTCATGACACCTTCGGTAGGATTGTCTGATCCAATGTGCTTCGCAGCAAAATGTTGTGCTGCTCTATCTTCCAAGCAGTAAGTCTGGAACAGGATTTTAGGGAATGTTAAAGGCATTCCCGGCGAATTCTGACGTCCCAGTGAAAAAGAAGCATTTTGCTTTGAACTTTCAAGGCACAGAAGGGGTCTAATTCTCATGGTGCAGACACTGATGGGAATGTTTGAAGCAAAGGGCACGAGTCCCCGTGCTGGTCAGACACATTGTACTTGACTGAGAATTCTGTCAAGAGGAAAACTAGACTTAACTTACTCCCCATCTGCTAACTGTGCTGATTTCAAAGAAAAGAATTAGTATAGTATGGAGAAGGGGCAATACACACATGGGGTGCAAGTTGAGAAGGCTGGAAGGCTTGTGACGTCCCCTAGTGTTACAGGCAGCTGAGTTAGATAGAAATATTATAGGCAGTCAGACAAGGCTGGGCCCTCAAAGGAGCCAGAAGGCCAGATACCTTGCAGCTAAGGGGGAGAGAGACACTCCTGCTGTGGCCAGGCCTCAGACAAAAGGTCAAACAAATGCACACACTTCCTAAGGAGTGATATTCTAAAGAGGTCCCTATCACCCTGAGGAAGCCAGGAGTCACCATCCCAACCCGCTGTGGGAAGAGCCACTGCTCTTTCAGCATGCCCGCCTGCTTCATGACTTGCTTCCCCATTTGTCCCCGATTAACTCAATTTTATCCGAGCAATTAATCTTATTGGTTCACTATAGTTCTGTCCCATCTTATGCCCACCTTGTGAGTCCCCAGGTTTCCCCCACCTTAGACCTGCCTCACTTTGTGGTTTTGCTCTAGAAAAGTCCCTAGAACAGAGTCCCTGGCAATCTGCTCAGGACCCCTTCTGTCTCTCTCAGATGGAAGTTTTCTTTCTCCCAATATACTCTGCTCTTAATCTCTGTAGTTCCTAAAATTCATTCTTTGATTTTAAAGAACAAGAACTATTCCAGACATACAGTAGGTTGGGAGTTTCGTTCCCTATATCACAAGTTCTCCCAGAGTGAGCTTGGGGAGGGAGAGTGGCTCCTTCCCTGGCTTGGCCCACTGACCATGTGAGCTCTTGGCAGTGCCAAGCTGTGGGCAGCAGCTCCCCAGAGCCACCCCAGAGAGCCTGGGAGCTGTCTGTAGGTGCTTGTGTCATGCTGCTTTAAATTCAGGACCAACTTCTGGGCAAGTACATTTCTACAGATGTGATCACGTTGAAGGGGCTTGAATCTCTTACCTACTGAGGCTGAGTCCAGGATTTGTGGGGCAGAAGCTCGTTCTTTTCAGAGTTCAGAAAAAGAATACTAAAGTACAAATGTGAAGTAGAGGACAAGACCTTAGGCACCATCTGTGCCTGGCAGAGGCTGTAAAACTGACCCTGTTGGCTTCACAGGAGTGAATCATCTCTGCCTCACCAAAGTCTTGGCATAGGGCAGCCAGCCCGTGTCCAGTGAGCTGGACCTTTGAAAATGGACCCATACAGCGTACTGGGATGGGGCAATGCTTCTGGTGAACTGAGAAAGGCTTGATTCCCCCATGGACGAAGGCTCCTTCCAGAGTCTCAGCCACAGAGGACAGAACAGCGGAGGCATGTGCCCTATGTCCTCCAACACCACACAGTCAAGGACCCCAGCTCCTGAGGACACTTTTCTTGCACCATTGCTTCTCTCAGGGTCTTGCACAGTGCCAGACACACAGCCGGCTCATGGAAAAACAGATGCTGAGGTGAAGAATTAAACAAACAAATAAAAATACTCATCGTGATGCCCCAAAGAATCTGATGCTCTCAAAGATCTCAAAGGCAAGGAGGGATTCCCCTGCGTACCCAGGAGACCATTGTATTCCTGTTTCGCCTGGAGTGCGGTAATAAATTTCTCCTTGTCAAAGAAGAGGGGCTCCCTGGGCCCTTGTCTATGAGCTAATAGAACTGCAGAACCCCCACAGGCCTGGGAAGCCTGAGTGGAAGGAAACTTCCCTCAGGGATGAAGTTGCATTTGGTAGAAGAGATTCCAGTAGATCTGGAGGAACACTGGTAGGGAAGTGAGAGAGCTGTCCACAGTGGAGGCTTCAGGAAGGGTTCGTCTCTCAGCGGGGCTGGGGTGACTTGAGAGGGGTCTTTAGGTGATGATTCAAAATGCTAAGTGAGGGACTAGGGATTTAGCTCAGCGGTATAAGTGCCTGCCTTGCAAGCATGCGGTCATGAGTTTGATCCCTGGCACCAATTAAAAAAAAAAAAAAACACTCTAAATGCTAAGTGAGGACACTGTGTCCCGTTCATGCACAGAGACTGTGCTGAAGTAAAGAAGGGTTCCATGGTCTGGTGCCCCTGGGAATCAGCATACTAAGCTCCCCATGGGGAAACCCATAATTGCATTCCCATACCAAAGTCTGAAAAGTCTCACACTTGCAAAAGCAAACCAAAGTGACTTTACCCTGGTCCAACTTTCCTCAAAGGTCTTTGGCTGCAAGGCTGTTCCTCAGGTGACAGGGCCAGCACTCAGTGGCCAGGGGGCCAGCGGCCAGAGCTGGAGGACCGGAGCTGCTGAAGGTGCTGCCTGTAAGTGGCTCTGCCCTGCGGCTCCGTGTGGGAGTCTGTGGAGGACATCTGGGAAGAAGTGGAAAAGAAGAGGGGAAAGTCCTCAAGAGCAATGCTTGTCTTTCTTAGATGAGAGAAACAGGGAAAAGAAGCCCTAATCTCTGTGGTGAAGAAAAGCTGTTCGTGGAGACTGAGATCCGTGTGATGGTGACAGGCATTCTGTGACAAATCTTCTTAGAGTTAGCCATATTACTGATATACCTACAATTTTACCATTGCTCTTTACTGTTATCACTGAGAATGAATTCTCATATTCACCTGAGGTTCCTTAGATTTCTTCCTATCTTTGAAAAAGCTCCAGAAAATGTTTGGTCACCTTAGTGTAATTCCCATTATGGATGATGTGACCTGCTCAGGGCCACACTGCTGGGATTGGCGCCCAGCACTGAAGCCCTGGGGTGGGAGAGGTCTGGCTCTGTGGTCCCTCCTTTAGAAATAGCCAGAAGGTCTCTGGCCCTCTGCTCTTCCCTGGAGCAGACTGAGAGGACGAGGGCCTCTGGGTTCTTTATGGAAGGGCCAGGGGAAGTCACAAGTGCTTGATGCGGTGTGAGTGCTAGCCCTAATGCCCAGAGACCGTGCTCATGCCCTAAGAAAGCTCCCCTGGCAGGAGGAGAAGTTGGGAACACGGGGCCTGCAAAGGGAGTCAGAGGAGACCTCCTTCCGCTCACATTTACATTTCAGTCTCTTTTAGACCAGTAGAAGCAGCCAAGAGAGGGAAATCTTACGTGAATTTTTCTAAAGGCCTTGATGGACAGGCACAAATACTGCCTTAATTATATTGCAAGCTTTTATAAAAAATGGAAAAGTTGAAGAGTCGTGGATCCATTGTAAGACTTTTGTGGTTCACTTACTTAGTTGCTCTGGGATTCTGAGAAGCTCTGGGGTAGAGCTGATCGCAGTGATCCTGCCCCAGGTCCTGGGGGCTGGTGGACCGTGGGGCAGATGGCTGGGGATGTTCTCCTTTAATCCCACCCAGCCTTGGGTCTTACAAGGTTCTGAACCCAGCCTAGGGAAGCTGTAGCTTCAAAGACGGCCGGCTACGGCCCAAAGTCTGGGCTGGTTTCAGGGAGCTGTGGGCTAATCCACAGGCCGCCTGGTCTTCGGCTGGGACCAGGAAGATTTAGAACACAGAGAATCTTCCAGAGGGACAGAGCCACACGGGGCGTGCACCTGAGAAGAGGTGCAGAGGGGTTACACCGAGCGCGGAGTTGGTTGGAGGAGGAGGAGGTCCCCAGATCCAACAGAGGTCTGGTGTGGGTGCCGGTGTGCTGGGATGTACCACTGATTTTTATCTAGGAAGAGAGAAACAGGCTGAGCATTTTGTCAGACGGAGGGCCAGGGAAAGGAGCTGCGGTGTGCGACTAGCATTACACAAGTAGCCAGATGAGGGGGGTCAGGCAGGGAGCCGGTGTCTCCTCTTGGACACGGAGCTGGTGAATCTGAACTGCAGAGTGTAGCACCCTTGTCCAGATATTGTGGTGGGGCTGGAGGTGTGGAACAGAGTCAGGATGGGAGCTCCTTGAGCAACGACAGAAGTGCCGGGAAGGACATCTCAGGCAGCGAGGTCCACGGAGTCAGCACCGAGTGGACGGGTTTGGAGATGCCTCACACGCGCTGTGAGTACACTGTGTAGACGACAGACACTCTCCATCTGATGTAGACCTGTGTCCACCGCTCGGGCCAGAGACTCTGGAGGTTAAGAAAATGCCAAAAGCACTTCAGCAGTTCCTGCCTGAGGAACTGTGTCCATCACACAGGTCTCTCCAAGGCCCTGACAGCCCAGCTCATCTTCACGTAACTCACATTCCGCTTGGCCTTGGCCTTCTTGGTGTGAACTTTTCTGAGGACACAAATGTTAAGTCTGTGCCTTCTCCACTACCTTGATTCTTATAACAGGCTCACTTGAAAAAAAATCCCCCTGCTTTTCCCAAGGGCACTGTCTGCCTGTCTTGCTAAGAGAAGTTTTCCAAGAACATGAAAATAGGACAAAGGGAGAAATACGAGTCCTGTCAATGTCACGCTAGAGACTGACCTGAAAGACCCATCCAAGAATTGTTCAATTCCCTGAGGCTTTGCTTGGCTCACCGTTGACTATTACTTAGGACCTGGACGCACTGAAGTTACTGGGAGGTTTGTGCCAGACAGATAGAGAACAAATTATTTCTGTCTGAGAGAAAACTCTAGAGGGATGATTGTAGCAGCACGTAAGCCCGTGTGTAACATGTAATCCAGTGGCTAGACTATCTCACATTCTTCATTCAGTGGATACAGATATACATACCTGCAGTGTCCTTGGACCAGCTTTTTCCTCTGTTTCCTAACTACTTACTGATTTAAGTGAGTCTTTGATAGAAGTTCATTCTCCATTCTCATGCTTTCGGGTTTTGGACATTTGAGAAACTTGACGTCCCATGGCATTCCAAACAGCTCCTCTGCAGGAGCTATCTAAGCCATGCTGTGGAATAGCAGCCCCATGCCACAGGGCCCCCCAGTACCTTTCTTCCCAAAGTGTTTCCAGCACCTCCAGAACATGATCTTAACTGATTCTTTTTGTCTGGTTTGTTTGTCGGTTGGTTTCAAATTTGGATTCTGTTGTTGTTTTTGGTTCTCTGTCAAGTTCATTCATCCATTTAACTTGCAGTTCTTGCAATTTGTCCCAGGGCCTGGACAGTCCACTTACTCTCTTAGATTAAAAATTGGCCTTGTCTGAGAGTTGAGATCCACCCTGTGAGCCGGACCCTCAGGGCTGGGCCATACCACATCGGGAATCTTGGGTGCATATTACCGCTACTCTGCACTGCACAACTGGACACTCTGCGTATGCATGAGTCCAGTCTGCGCAGCAGCTGAGCTCAGAGAACCCAGTTTTGTGGTGGGACCGCTTGGTGATGACCATGGGGTTGAGTGAATGTGGGAGAAGCCAGTTTTCTGGTCTCTTGTTTGTCTGTTTGGAATCAAATTGTTACAGAAAATTTCCTACCCTCTGGAAGGTGAATAGTTTTTTGAAAGCTGGGCGTTGAGCGTTCTCATTTCTGTGCCTGGTTTTCCCTCCAGCTCAGACTTTAGAGCAGCAGCTTTAAGTTAAAAGTGGGGTTGTGAGTCTATAACGGAGCCCTCCTGCTCTCTCTCACTGTGCTCATGCGGCACACATTCCAACTTCTGGAGGATATTAATGAGTCACATTTGCAATTCCCTGAGGACATTGTGTCCTGATGAATGCATAGAGATTCATAAACATTTACCTATGTACCCAGTATTCCTGAGAGTCCAGGAAATAATGAAACTGAACTTGAAATACTGTAAATGTTCCGTGTTTCTAAGAAAGAAGAAACTGAGCTTGTGCTGTGTGCCTGTAATCCCAGCACTTGAGAGGCTGAGGCAGGAGGATCACGCTGAAATTCAGGTCAACCTGGGATACGTAGTAAGTTCCAGACCAGCAACAAGTTCACATATACAGGAGAACTGTTCAGTAGATCAAGCCATTTTAGTAATTTTGGTGTAGAAACAGCAACAAGTCTTTCCCCCGATTTTATAAGTTTGGAGTATAATTCAAGCATGTATTTTACTTTAATTGAAAATTTATATTTATCTTGAAGAAGTTAATTACAATTATAATTGTAATGTAAGCCTTTTTTAAAAAATAATTTTATTTAAAGAGAAAACAAAACAAAACAAAACA
>PVJX010013319.1:0-47702 GCA_004027295.1 Dolichotis patagonum | reverse complement strand
GGGGTCCTTGTCTGCTCAGGTTTTGCCTGTAGTATCATGACTCATGGTGAGAAGCCTGGGAGTCACTGAGGGTAAGTGTCAAGAGTGCAGGAAGTGACATCAGCCTGGTGAATTATTTGTTCCCTTTCTGAGGAAAGCCAGCTCAGCTTCACTTCTGCTTAACTGGTGCCTCCTCTGATGTCACCTGTGTTAAAGAGAGCGTTATTAAAAACAATGAAAGCATGTTCCATTTAGACATTTTGAGTTTTCATTACCAGAAGAAGAGCATATGTGTGTTGCAGGTAAATTCAGATCAGATTTTCTTTTCAATAGACATCTGATAATTCTAATGAGCTGACTCTTGTCTTTCTCATCTGATTTAATTCTTCATGTATAAACTAGTTAGAAAAGAAACAGTCTGATCAGGTGAAGAGATAGCTTTCATCCAGGAGGGTACCCTCAGGAAAATTAATCTTTATCAACAGGGTTTGCTAGGATTGGTTGGAAACATCCATATTTGAGACATCCTGTGGAGAGGGAATTGTGTGTGTATGCATGTATGTCTGGAAACACACACACACACACACACACACACACACGTACACATGTGCCAAGAGAGTCTAAGGTACATCTTTTGCAGCTCAGAGTTGTGAAATGCGTGCTCGGGCCAGTGGCCTGGAAAGAAACATGGATCTCTTGTACTTACTCCCCGGGTGGGCTGGGAGCTTCACTGAAAGAATGAAAAAGAAGAAAGCAACACCCACAACCCTCCCTGTTGTCCCTAGCCCAGGGATTCTTAGTTCTGGCTACACATCAGAACCGTCAGGGCACTTGAGAAATACTGATTTCCAAGCATTCTCTGGACAGCCTCATTCGCTTGCTCTGCGGTAGGGCCTGGACTTCTGCATTTTTTAAGTATGCGAGGCTGAAATCCAATGAAGGATCAGCGAAGTACTGCTTGTGCCCAGTGTACAAAAATATCTACTTACCATCAAACAGCAGTCATGTTTCTTTGTGTTTTTTCATGCTTAATACAGTCAGTCATTTAACCCTTTCTTCTAAATTCTACGGCATGGAGGGAACGGTGGCCTCCATTCCATGTCCTGAATCCTTGGACTGTGACTTTATTGAGAAAAGAGTCTTTGTGGATTTAATTCGGGTAACTTGAGATGAAATCATTCTGGATCACCAGATGGGTTTTAAATCCAATGAGACAGAAAAAGAGGAGACAACACAGGAGAGGGGAAGCCGGTCATGTGGAGATGGAGGCCGAGGTGGGAGTGGGGTGGCCCCAGCTGAAGTGTGCCAGGGAGTTTAGAGGGCAAACAGCCTTGCTGACACCATGATTTCTGATTTCTGTTCTCTAGAATCAGAAAATCAACTTCTGTGCTCTTCTCCAGGTTTATTGGAAAATTTTCCAGCATAAAGCTTGCGTTTTCCTCTGATTTTTGCACACCCTCTTTGGACAGATGCGTGCTGGCACACAACGCACTCTACACACAGCAGCGGCAGTGCAAACTCACAGCTGTGCCCTACTTAAGACCCTCTCTGCTTGTTTTCTTCATCATTCTGGCCATTCTCCTTGGAGTGGTACACTTTTCTCCCTTCTTATGTTTATCCCTCTCCCCACATTTCTGGATAATATTCCCTTTCTGTGTTTTCTCTGAGGTCTTACTAATTTAGTGTTTTGAGGTGTAGAGAGAGGTAAAGGCAGTGACCATAAAGAATGGGAAGAAGGAAAAGTTTAGGATAGAAACTAGGGCCAGGGCAAGGTTCCTGAGCAAAACACACGATTTAAAGCCATTTGCAGGAAAAGATCTTATGCACTGTCTTAGAGGTAGGGCAGTTGGGACTTCACAGTCTAAGAATGTTCCAGATCTTCTAGCATATAGCTTGTGTTTGGACAGGTGCATGTCTCATATAGGAAAATAGCTCTTTCTGCTGAAATGGGCAGAGGCAGAAAGGAGCAGAGGAGGCAGTGAGGCAACGTGCTATTTACAGTAGTCTGCAGGAGACACTTTGCAAGGTCCCAAGTGGATGCCCCAACCGCAGACCATACTGAACCCTATAGTGCTACATATTTTCTATGTATACACACCTATCATAATGTTTCATTTATAACATGCACAGTAAGAGATTAACAACAACGATCAGCAATGTAGAACAATTGTAACAACCCAATAAAAGTTATTTAAGACTTACAACTTGTTTATGTTTGGAATTTTCCATTTAATATTTTTAGAGCACAGTGAACTGTATATCACCAGAACCATGAAAAGTGAAATTGCTGATTAGGACCACGGCTGTGTACGTGTTTGCTGGCACCAGTGAGGGCTCACATCAACACAAGTGTCATGCCTTGAGCGCTGGCAAGGAGACGAGGACTCTCAGCCAGGTCTCATGCTAGAGAGAGGCGAAGATGGGAAAGCCAGGGAGATTCTAAGAATAGGCTGGGGGTCCAGGGGCCCAAGTGAGAATCTTAGAAATTGTGGAGGCCAAGAGGATATCAGCCGGGCCAGATGGACAGCACCAGGTCACTCTTTCCACCCCCAAAACAGGAAGCCATCAGTGGAACCCTAGGGAGCTGGCTTTGTGAATGTGGGGCTTTAAAATACACTTTTTATTTTAGAACTGTTGGAGATTTGTAGGAGTGTGAGGCTAACGCAGAGACTGTCTGTGTGCCCTGTGCTGGGTTTCCTCTCTCATTAACACCTTTACCAATGGCTGAGTCAACATGAATGCGTTATCTTAAAGTTTGAGATTTCCCCTAACATCTCATATCTGCTCCAGAAGCCCGACTAGGACACCACATTATGCTGACTCACCGTGTCTTTGTTGGCGGTAACAATTTCTCAGCTTTCCTTATTCTGACGATCTTGACAGTTTTAAGGAGCACTGCTCACGTACTTTGTAGAACATCTCTTGATTGGGTTTATCTGATGGTGGGTTTTCCAGTACTAGGAATTGAACCTAAGACCTCACACTCCATTTTTTTTTTTAGATATGTATCTTAAAAAACCAGTTGGCATCTTCATGTTGCTCAGGCTGGCCTTGAATTTAATTAAGATCCTTCTGCCTCAGCCTCTTAAGTTGGGAACACAGGCATGTGCCACCACTGCTAGTTGTCTGATATTTTTCTCATGTCAGACGAGCGATAAGGGGCTTCAGGAAGGCCAGAGAGGTGTAAATCATGCTCAGCACATCATCGCTAAGACATAGTCAACGTGACTTCTGAGTATCGCTGATACAAGCTTGACCTTCTAGCAGAAGTAGTGTTTTTCAAGTGTCTACATAGGAAAGTTACTCTTTTTCTCCTTTTCCATATTATATTATTTGGAAGGAAATCAATATATACAGCTTACTCACAAGAGGGCAATTACCTGTTACCTCCTTAAGGTGTATTTTCCCCAAGCAAATTATTTAGAATTATGTGCAAGTGATTTATCTGTTCTCCTCCATTTATTTATTTACTTGATCATTTTAAATCAATATTGGTTCATTGATATGTATTTGTTATATACATTGAGTTATATTCCAATATTACTTTGAAAATTCTCTTACTTAAATTGTTCTTGCTTTGGATAACGAGAGCTCTTTCACTTAGTTCTGATGCTTCTTTGGCATACATCTATTGATGTAGGCCTCTTTGTATTTCCATTTTGAGCACTTTGTCAGTTTTTGATACTACAAGATGCGCTAGGATTGTCTTGTATATTTCTTGCCCCGGTTCTAGAAACAGCTAGTTCTCTAAGGAGCCCTGGTTCTCTTTTTCAGAGGATACTATTATAAGACAAATCTGAACGCTGGCCCAGGTGGGACCAGTGCTCTGGTGGGCCTTGGGGGGGGGGTGGAGACTGTGCACCAGTGCAGTGGAAAAGCCTAATACAGCAGTGAGAATAAGAGCGCGCAGTCGGCAAGTCATGTGAATCCGTGTTGTGATTTGGCACACGGACAGGTGGAGTAACAGTGGGCGGTGGGGCCACCTTTACATCAAAGGGATCAGCAAGAACTCCAGCCACAGAAGGGCAGTCTCAGCCACACACCCAGAGGCCAGATCAGCCCTGTGCCCAGCGCAAATCGCACTGTAAACTTGGCTGGAGGACGCAGCATGTTTCTGGGATCCATCTTGGGTCAGCCACAGAAATGTGGACATCAGAGGAATTTTACTACTTTCATTTTCTTTATTCGTTTGATTGGTTTTCCTTTTTCTGTGCAGTTGGGGATTTTTATTTTGTGTTGTCTTGTGTTTTGTGGTTATTTTTGTTTTCTTCTTTGTTTCCTTTTCTCTTTGTTTCATGATTTAGATTTCTTACCTGTCTTATTGTTTTCATCTACTCATTTTTTTTTTGTCTCTTTCCTCAGCTATACTGTTTGATTTTATGATACTCTTATGTGAGTAAACACCATCTCTTCTCTTTCTGGTTCACTTCAATGCTCCTTTTTTTCTCTTCCAGTCTTTCCCTCCTGTGTCCTCCAGTTTCCCAAAACTTGGGTGATCACCTTTGTCCCCCAGCCTTGCTCCTACTATATTTGACCTTATTTATCTCTCTACTTTGCACCCTATTCCTCTTAACCCTCTCTTGTCCCTTGCAACAGAGTAAAGTCACTCCACTAAGGGATAGATAATTGCATACAAGTTCCTGGTATAGGTTGGATTTGTTATATAACTGTAGACCTTGCTCCTATTGTCAAAGGTATCAGGTTAATAGTTAACAATTTGTCAAGCTGTGCTTAAGACTACTGTTATTGCTAACTACACTACTTTAGATAGGATGTTATACCTGTTCTAATCAGTTTTTGTCTCCTTCATGACAACATTGTGATTTTATAGGTTCATAACCATCACTGTAGTCCAGTACCAAAGAACTGGGTGCTGAGTCAAATAGATAGCAACTTCTCCTCCTTAATATATTGGGAAGGTAGGTTCTTGGAACAGACACAAAGGCCAAGAACCACCTACATCTAGAAGATCCTTGAGGAACAGGCTTTTCTTAGGGAAACATCAGTGTTAGGGATAAATCAATCTACCATAAGAAATCTACAAGAATCAATATAGAAAAAAATAAAATAGAAAACAGAAAATAGAAAATAACAAGACATAGAAGCAAAATGCAACCCCAGACCTCCAGCTCACCTAAGACAAGTCCAGAGCACAATGAAATAGAGGAAATTGGAAGACAACCACTGGAAATTTCTGAAATGACAGCAACAGAAGTGAAAAAAAAATAGAAGAGGCTATAGAAAAAAATAATCTCTAAGGTGCAAAAAAGAAATGATATTGAAAATGAAAAATTAAAGCAGACACAGATTTAAAAAGACAGAAGAGCTCAGGAGAACAATGGAAATCATGCATACCCAACATAGGAAAGAAATGGAATCTGTTTCAATCCATGAAACAGATCCAAATGGAAATCCAGGAGATTAAGAACATATATGCAAAAAACTGAATAAAGACAAGGATAGAATATCAGCTCTAGAAGGCAGGATTGTGGCAAGCAACCATGAAAAGAAATATATCTTAAAGATAACAAGAGGCTATGAAAACTCAACCCTACAGCTACAGCTCAACCCTACAGCAAAGAAGAACAATATAAGATTGATTGGAGTCAGTGACAAAGCCGGGGACAGTGCAAAAGACATTAAAAAAAAAAACCCTCTTCACAGAAATAAAGGCAGAAAACTTCTCAAACACGGATCAAGAGTTTGACATACAAATAAGTGAAGCATGTAGAACTCCAAATAGCAAGATCTGGCTGGCAGGCATGCTCATTGCTACAGGGTCCTCTCAACTGACAGCACAAGAATACACACGCATATACGTATGCATATATACATATATCTACGAACACTTCTGTATATATTGAACTGTTTCTATATTAAAGTAAATATGAGTTCATACTAATGCCTGCAACTTGGCTCTCTCTTTTTATTTGTCCATAATCTCCTAGTCTAACAGTGAGAAGACTCTTGCCACCTGCTGTCATTCATTTGAGTTTTCAAGTGCACACATATAATGGCTTCAAAGCTTATAAGTGTTAACTCACTTATAAGTGGGTTACGTGGGTCAGCATCTTATTCTCCAACATACTGCATCTCATTCTGGGACCTGATGATCAAGTAAATGGTTGATTCTAGCTTAAATTGGAAAAGTATCAGGAATGAGCCTTTGCTGTTAGAATAACTGGATAGTTGGATGATGGGAGACTATATCCATTGTCCTGTTTTGTGTTTGGACTGCTGGGATTGCCATCTTTCTATAGTCACATTATTGGCATAGAAGAGAAGAAGTTTCCTAGAGGAAATAAGGGAATTAGCTATACAGACAAAAAAGGAAAATGAAACAAAACAAATGGATGCCCAAAGACTCCCATACTTTCATCTCACAGCACACATGCTCCCCTTTTCTCATATTTATAACTAAAAATTTATCCTTCTTAACAAAACTTACATACCCTCTTACCTCAAAGACATGGGTGGATCTGCAGTTACTATGTGCAGCTGCAAGCTAAAACTCCTAAATGATCATTTTGTTTCTTCCAGATTTGAATGTGGCTGTGCGTGATCAGGCAAATTCTTACCTCGACATACTTGGATTTGAAAAGGGAGAAAGAACAGGATAATACTTAACTAAAGATATTAATCTTTAATGGAAGAACAGCAAAAGAAATGTTCTTAGGAAACATTTGTACCTTCATAATTCTCTTTGCATAATTCTAAGTAGAAATTCAACTGCTCTACTGATATGCTTCTCTGATACTGTGGAGAAGACAGACAATGAAGGGTGTGGACCAGCATGTCCTGGGGACATCAGTTCCTATCCTCAGTATTGCTTAATGTGTATTCCTATTTTTCTTCACACAGGGTTCATTTCTTAGTGCTCACCGAAAGTCAAATAATTATCTTTTCTATTCTCATGGCAGTTTCATTTAGTGATCACTTGGTGTCTGTCAAGAATTTTATGTGTGTTTTTCCTTAACTCTATTAATCTTAGCTGAGTTTCAAAGCATTGTAATTAAATTGTGTCCAATCGTTCACTTTGAAAACCTTTTAAAAATATTACTGGACTGAAATTAAATTCTATTAGCTTGCACAGAGCACTTGCAAAGGCAGAATGAGTTGCAATATGTGACCATACTAAGATGATAAGACCAGAGATGACAACGAAAGAACTGTAATAATTTACCATCTGTTTGATCAGCTGATCTTCTTAGCATATCATAAAATACATGGATATTTTCAACTCACAGAGAGGAATAATGCTGTGCTTCCAAGCAAACTGTTTCAGTAGTTAAATCTTTATCATTTCTCTTCTTTTAAGGACTCTGATCTCTGTCTCACTCTGTCTCTGTCTCTGTGTCTCTGTCTCTGTCTCTCTCTATATTTCCCAATAGTAGAATTTTTGAAACATTTTCATTCAACATTTGAAACATTTCATTTCATCAATGATTTTTTAAATACAAGTTTAGTATACTTGTCCCATTCACAAAGAGAAAGACACTATTATGTCCTCATTCTGTTTAGACCCAGCACTCCCCAGAGGTCATTCAGGTCAAGGTGACCAGATTGGCTTCCAACCTTCAAATCCTGTGATCATTTTTATATTCATTCAAGCTCTCAGAAGTATAACATATTTTATCATTTCACTCTTACTGAAATATTCTCTATGTTGGCTGTAGGACCACATTCACCAAATATTATTTAAATCTCATTAACTACCCACCAGTAACGTAAACAATAAAAATTATCAATGAATCCAAAAGAAGTAAAAAAGGAGAAAAGAGAATAGAGAATAAAAAGAATAAATAGAAAACAAACAGGAAGAAGTAAAACTGAAATTCTGTCACAGGGATAATTAAATTAAGTATAAATAGGCTAAATACCCAAATTCATAGGCGAAGACCATCAGACTGGACAAAGATTCCATTACATGTTATCTGTAAGAAACTTTATATACAAATATATTCATAGGTTAAAAATAAAAGAATGAACAATACATAATCTAATATCACAAATCCAAAGTAAGCTGAATTGACAATATTAATATTAAGCAAATTAGAATTTAGAACAAAGAATATTACCAGGGATAAAGAGGATGAATTTATAACAATAAAATAATTTATAAGGAAGAACAATTCAGAATATATATTTATCAGTAACAGTCTCCAAACATATGAAGCACAAACTGAAAGGGGGGAGGGACAAAATTCACAATTACTGTAGAAGGTATTAAAACTTGTTTGCTTATAATTGATAAAGAAAACAAATAAGCACATGGAAGGCTTGAGTAATATATAAACATTGTGATGTTACTGACATTTATAGAAAACTCCTCCAAATAACAGAATATCCATTCTTTTTATTTGCATATGGCAAATTCATTAAACTAGATCATATGCTGGGGAATAAAATGAGTCTCAATGACCCATAAGAAACGAAATTATGTGGCTGATGTTCTGTGATGATGATTAAGTTAGAAATCCATGACAGAGATCACAGAGGGAGGGGCTGCACAAGGAGAAGAGATGAGGTCCCAGGCTGAAGCCCTTGAGAGAACACCAGTATGGTGGTAGCAGAAGAGATCTTCCAAGAAGTCCAATGAGAAAAATAACCAAAGAATATTAACAAGAACCAGGAAAAAGCGAGGGGGGGGGTGTCAAAGAGGTTAAGGGAACAGAGAATTCCAAGAAACAACAATGTCTAGTAAGATGAGGATTGAGAACTAGACTCCAAACCCACTGTGTTCAGAGATTGGAGATTACTGGTAGCTTCAGCAGTTGATGGGAAATGAGGAAGTGAAGATGGTATCTAATCTTCTTCCTGGAAAATCTCTTTCCTTCTTGAGAAAACCAGGCACATAAGAACAAGCCAAGAAAACCAGGGTCAAAGGAGGGGATTTTCTTTTTTCTTTTCTTTCTCTTTTTTAGAAATTAATTTGTCGTTGTTCTAAAGATAAGAGAGATTTGAACATGTTTGTAGTCTAAAAGTTAATAATTGGTAGTAATAGAGTTGAAGATACAAGAAAGAGATTGTTTGTTGGGACATGATTCCTAAGGAGAATGTACAATAATGGATTTATGACTATATGTGGGGGAACTCATCCTGATGCAGAGATGACAGGTGACAATGTAAGGATGAATAAGAATGTCGATCTACTGCAGGTTGAAATGAAAATTGTTTGCACAGGGCACATACCATGGATTTGTGACTGTCAATATACCCCAGCCCAAGTCTGGATCTCCAGACCCAACTTCTGCCTCTCGGTTATGACCACTTAGATATATCACACCATTTTGCACTTACTATGAACTAAAACAAGCTGTATTCTCAGCTGGATCCATCCCTGCTTCCTCTGTCTTTTCTTTGTTCCCTCTTTGCTCAGACAACTGGAACCTTGAGTCAGACTGGTGTGTAGTACTTTCTACTCTTATGTCAAATGAAAACCAGGTCTCACTTGTTAAAATTTGCAGTATCAGTTGGGCTGGCAGTGTATACAAGATGAAGTTAGAAAATGGGTCGTGAAAGTTTGAGTTTTGAGATGATGGAAAAATAAAAGACAGCCAGGCTATTCCAGATTGTCACAATTCACAGAAGTCAGACATATGAGTGGTTCTGTACAGAAAAAAGCATGAAATGGGAATTGGAGATGGAGATATGAGATTGGAAAAGTTTGAAAGATTTGGAGGGTACAGAGTAAGATTTGAAGCAAGTTCTGAGTTGGTAAATTCTAGATATAAACCATTTCCATGGTGCTTTTTCAAATTTGAACATGAGCTTAGAGGAAGTCATTAGAGCAGCAGCTTGGTATAAAGTCCCTATACCTATTGAAGGTTCTAGCATCTTCCACACTGCACATTTGAAGTGTGGACTTTCTCCCAGTAGTTCTGCTATGGTTTGAGTCTGGATGTTCCCTCAAAGCCTAATTCAGTCATGAAGGTGGACTTCTAGAGTTTGTGATTCATGGTCTAAGCCAGGGATTATGGGTGTGAGTGCTACACCTGCCCTGGGACGGGCAGCCTGCATACAATATAAGGAAGGGAAAGAGGCTTGCCCTCCCCTTTTTGCCTCTTTATGCTCTTTATGATTTTACTGTCTCCTACCTCCATGATTGGTTACCCCTGTGCCATGCCACTCTGCTTTGGAATCAGCTGATGAAAGACTGTGAGCTAAATAAATATTTCCTCTTTTAACTTATGGTGGTGGGTATTTTGTCTCAGCAATTAGAGAAAAGTAACTAAGACAGAATTTGGTACAAGAGTAGTGGGGTCATTGCTGTGACTATACCTGAACATGTAGTTCAAGAGCCTTTGGGAATGGCTTGTGGGAAGAATTTGGAAAGATTCAGAGATGTCACCTGAAAGAGTAGTGCTGGAATGACTTAGGCCATTCTGTATGGAAGATTCTGGTCAGAGCTCAAAAGACCATAAGGCTGATAGAAATCCTGTTGGTAAAGACCAGGTTCAGGCATTTTCTACTGGGAAGAAGGACTGCATTGATTGTTGAACTCCAGATGGTATGTATTATGGCTTGACAGAAAGTTTGTCTGTATTTTGCTCCTGTCCAGAGATTTTTCCTGAGAGTATGATTAAGGGCAGTGGACTGATTAATCTGGCAAAAGAAATTTCAAGGCAATCTAATGTTGAGGTGTTGGCATGGCTATTGTTAGGGGCTTTTGCCAGGTTTATGTTGAGAATCAAGAACAAAGAGCCTAGAGCCAGCAGAGGCCATGCAACCCAGGAAGAGAACCAAGAAGAAGTCAACCTCTTCCTGTGACCCAGCAGTGGTCATCTTTCCTGGGAAGAGAACCAAGAAGAAGCTAACTCCTTCCTGTGAGCCAGTCAGTGCATGGGCTGGGAAACAGGAAGTGCTGAGGCTTCTCCCAACCCGCTGCCCCTGTAAGAAATTGGCTGATTCAGAGAAACACAGGCTGAGTGAGCTGTTAGCCACTGAAGTAAAAGAAACAATGCCTATATTGTTTGACTGAGTATGCAGGCCTAAAGCCAGTAGTCTGAGCATCTATTTAGAGGATAACAATATGCAATATAGCAACTATGGGGGATCTTCTTCTGAAGGTGGTAGCCATTGTTAATTCCCTACTATCTTGTTTTAGAGTGCTATATCATTTTCATTGTTTTCTTTGGCTTGGTTTTATTCTATTTTGTTTTGTTTGATTTTATTGCATGTGATGTCATGGGCAGTTATTTCAAAGATAAGATATATTATGGTAGCTATTGTTGATCTCCTATTATCTTATTTTGAAGTCCTGTATTGTTTTCATTATTTTGTTTTGATTGGTTTTATTCTGTTATGCTTTGTTTGATTTTATTATGTCTGATGATATAAGCAGCTATTTTGAAGACAACAAGAGGCATTATGGCAACCATTGTTGATTTCCTATTACCTTGTTTTGAAATTCTGTATCACTTTCACTGTTTTGTTTTGATTGGCTTTATTCTGTTTTACTTTGCTTGGTTTTGTTCCCTTTAAAAAAAAAAAGAGCAAAGATCCCAGCAGCATGATTTAAAATACTGTGAGTTTGGCCAAAAAGGAAGCTGCAGTAAAACCATGACTGCAAAGATGGAGCAGAGATCTTGATTGCTGATAAGGAATCAGACTAAGAAAGATGGCCTGAAGGCATCACGAGAAGCAACAGGATTCCACCCTTTGCAGCCCCAAAACTGCAAAAGTGAAACTTGGCTTTGAGGAGAAAGTTGCAGAGCACCATGTTCCAGAATAGCAGCAGCTTAGAGAATTCATTCCTCAGAATTCAATTCAGAGTGCCCAGTGATCCAGGCACTTAGCCCCCACATCCAAGAGAGAGGGAAGCTTGGCTACTGCTCCAGGTGGTAGCAGACCTTGGCAGCATCCACATGGCACTGGTTTTAGGCACATGAAGAATGCAAGAGTTATGGGGTTAAGGCAGCTTCCACTTCAATTTCAGGAGGCCTGGGAGGCCAGGAAGTGTGCCCCTGAGAGGGCAGTGTGTGCTGTGAATGTGAAGCCAAAAGTGCAGTGGAGACACCAGAAGTTTGGAAAAGTCAGGAACATGGATCATCTAAGGAAACTTGCAAGGAGGGAGCAAAGCAAGCCCATGAGAGAAACCATAGGAGCTACTACTACCAGATGAGCCATAGGGGCAGAGGCAACCAAGCACTTTGGCGTTCACAATTTACCACAGAATGCTTTGGATGCTGTATGTGGAGGTACAAGACTTAATGCTTGCCTTCCTGGATTTTGGACTTGCTTTGGTCCCATTCCCTTTTATCCTATTTGTAACTTTTGGAATGTAAATGTCTATATTGAATGTTGGAAGTGTTTAACTTTCTTTTCAATTGTACAGAGGCTCACAGCTAAGGGTTTCTTATATCTCAGAGGAAACTTGGGACTTGGACTTTCCAGCAGGGCTGAAACTATTAGGATTTGGCAACTCTTAGAGATGGACTAAATGACTTTTTTTTTTTTTTAAAGAAATGTATGTGAGTCTCTTTTTTTTTTTTTAAAGAAATGTATGTGAGTCTTTGGTGGGCCAGGGACAGGATGTTATGGTTTGTGTTTAGATGTCCCCCCGAAAGCTTCATGCAGTCATGGAGGTGGGCTTCTAGAGTTTGTGATTGATTCGTAGTGCAATGCTGGGATTATGGGTCTGAGTGCTATACTTGCTCTGGGGTGGGTAATCTGCATACAGTATAATGGAGGGAAAGAGGTTTGCTCTCCTCCTTTTGTTCCTTTTTGCCCCTTTTTGCCGTGTTGCTTTTGCTGTCTTCCATAACCATGAACTATTACCCCTCTGCCATGTGCCCCACTGCCTCAGAGCCAGTGGATCATGAACTGAAACCTCTACAAACCATGAACTAAATAAGCCTTTCTTCTTTTAATTTTTGGCATCAGGTATTTTGTCTCAGCAATGAGAGAAAAATAACTAAGACAGGTTCCTTCTCCTTCCTTCATCTGCATCCCAGTCGGATTCATCCTTGAGTACTAGATATCCTTCCCCTGCAATGATGCTCTACTCTGCACCTCAAAGCATATGTGTCCCTTTTCTTTCTTCCCTTCTGTTTTAATTCCTTGCACCTTCTGTTTCCACTCAGTTTAGAAATGCTAAAAAATAGCTCCTCTCATATTTTTTCCTACTTTTGCCAGAGTAGACCTGGCCAGAGACCAGTAGTAGCAATGTTCATAAAAATGAAAATATGTATATAAGCAATAATGAAGAAAAACAGTGATCCAACTTTGGGAAATAACTTCCCTAAAAGTTTAGGTTTATATTTTGGGCTAAGACGTTGACTGCTATTTGTGTTCTCTAAGCCAGACACGGTGGCTACAAGTGGCATGGCTTTCTAAAGGTTCTCACAAGGCACCACAGCTGTGCCCCAGACCCCCTTCAGAGCATATTTAATTAGGTTAAATGATATTAATGTTTTGGCCTGGAGACTGCTTGCTATGGTCCATTTGTCCAACTATGTGTCTGAGAATCACCCATGCTGGGCCATGACTCCACTCTTACCCTCACCAATTAACTCTGAATTTCATAAACTCTTAGTTGTGCACAAGTCCCTGGGCAGGTGTCCAATTTCTTCACTCACTTCTCTCGCCTGGGCTCACCTGTGGTTTTGAGACCAGAGTATTTATATCACTATAAATATAGCTCACAAGCTGGCCACCACTTCCCTTTTTAGCATCCCTATGTTTTTCAAAGACAAACCTTCCATTTGTGATAGATACATCCGCCTTTGACATTGAAGAATATGGAAACAGGGTCCTGTTGAAATTCAGTTCAGATGTGTGGTTGTGTTCATTCCAGCATCGATCCAATGGATGGGGAGTCTGGTTCAATGTTCCAGGGTTTAGCTGTGTATTCACCGAGAAACACAATGGTCTACTGGAGTGTCTGCCGATAATAATGGCTCTTTATGGGTCCAGGTGTAAAAAGAACAGGTGTCCACCACCATCGTGGAAAGAGGAGGAACTTTGACATACAAGGGGGGAGGCAAGTGCTGTCACTGAGGCCCATGGCAAGTGGGCAAGGTAGGTACACAAGAGGCCACTCTCAGCCAATCTGCAAACACCAGCCAACCCCACAGGCAGAGGAGATGGGGAGAGCAATGTGGAAGGCAGCAGAGAGGAATGCAGGGGAAAGCTCTGGATTTCACTAAAAGCTCCAGATGAACCATCAGGTGCAGAACAACACTCATCTGGGATGAATTTGTGGAAGGCAGAGACTGGGAATGGTTCTTAGGTTATATGGCTGGTAATGCAGCAGTATACTACTTCCAGTGCCTTGTCCAGGGCTAAAGTATGACTGAGAGAGGAGGAAGACACTGTCTTGGTTCCCAGACTTCTGCCCTGGTGTTTACCTGATTGTCCTCACCAGGTGCCACCCACTTTTGGGGGGTGCTTGGAAAGGTGGAATGAGTATTTCAGTCACCGTACTATGGCACTGTCTCGGGATGGGGCAGGGAGGCTGCAATTCAGTGAGACCTATAATAATGGCACCAATGAAGCATCACGCCACTGGGAGAAACACGCAGAGTACAAGCCAGAACCCTGACATACTCTGAAGCAAGTCTGACTTTGGAGTTTAAACGTGGTGCCCAGCTCCAGCCTTGAAGGAACCTGCCCATGAGAGGACAGAGTCCTCTGCAGAAGAGAAAGCCCAGCTGTTTGACCTTTCAGAGGCTGGCAGTGTCCCTGCACTATCTAGAGGGAAAAGGGCTTATGCAGGTTTGAAAAGACTGTGGGGCAGGAAAGACAAAAGCCCACAGGTGACAACATGACACATCTTCAGCTGTCACCATAGCAAATAATATTCATAGTAGAGTTACCTTCCCTGACAATGGTGCCAAGTTCTTTGGCTGGGTTCAAAATGAGGTTAGTGCACTGAGTATGGTGGTACATACCTGTAATCCTGGCACTTGGGAGGCTGAGGCAGGAGGATCTCTGTGAGGCCAACTACAAAGTGAGTTCAGGGCCAGCTGGAACGGCATACTGAGATCCTGTCTCATCAAACAAATAAACAAACAACAACAACAAAAACCCCCAACAAAACAAAATAAGGTTGGTTTTAGAGGGATGCAAGGAAAACAGTCTTACTGTTTATTGTACATCCAGAGAATAAAAGCATCTCCAGAGACACAAATCCATTCAGCTTCTAGAAAGTTCTAGATGTCTGTACAATCAGGTTCTTCTTTCTCAGGCACAAACTCAGTTGTAGGTCTGTTACTGTCTTTCCTTAAACTAGGGCAGTAATATTTTGATAATGCTTAGAGCCAAGTTTCAAAGTGAAGATAGACAAGATTCTAGTTCCACTTCTTGAATTTTCTTTTCTTCCTCTTTTCTTCTTTCCTTTCCTTTCCTTTCCTTTCCTTTCCTTTCCTTTCCTTTCCTTCCCTTCCCTTCCCTTCCCTTCCCTTTCTTTTCCTTTCCTTCCCTTTCCTTTCCTTCTTGCAAGCAGGGCCTGCCAATGGTTTTCTAACTGTCTCCAAGTGAAAAGATGGATTCAGAAGAGATTTGAGATTCCCAAGAGCATAACACCCGTCATTTCACAATGGAGAATTATTTTTGTGGTATTTATTTTATGACTCTTGACCCTTGTTCTAAATCTTGCTGGTGTGTTTTCATTTAAAATGTATTAACTGAAACTTGGCATAGCAACTTGGCTCCATTAAGCTTTACAACAGCTTAATCCAGATTTTATTATACTGGGACTTGAGTATAGGAACTTTAATATGGGAGGAAGCTGAGGGGATAAATAGAGTGATTTTGATAGTTACTATGCATTTAACTCTTTTGGTTCCATCTTGGAAATTAACTGGAGTGTTTGTGGTTGGATTCCCAAAATGTTGTGCAGTTTCTTAGCTCTGAGATGAAAATGCCTCATGGGGCCTCTGGGTAAATGGCAGACTCAGTTTAGTGGTCAGGGTCCTGTGATCGCCTCAGGTCAGCAGACACGTGTGAGGCCTGTCTCCTGGATGTAAGCCTTGCTGGGAATCATGGAGCAAGCTTTGGCTCTCCTCCGCACTCCAGGGTGTTCATACCTAACCTCCATGCTAGTTCCAAAGGGGGCGTCCTGAACACCCCTCAATCCTGTTCCTCCACACTTTCTCCCTTGTAGAAGTGGAGGCACCATTTACCAGTTGCCTCTGCAATGCCCTCTCCTCCGTCTCAGCCAGTCTCTGCTGACCTTATCTTCTCAGTATCCCTGAAGTCTGCTTATTTACCTCCCCTTTGGCCATCCCATCCCAGGTCCAGTACAGTAGTTCTCACCTGCAGTTCCTATGAAACTCCTGCCTGTCTCCCCAAATCTGTCTGTGGCTGTGCCCCTCTCTAGCCTCTTCTGTAGACAGAATGATCTTCTCTAAGAAGAACCAAATTAGCCCACAACCCTGATCTTATCCCTTCAATGGCTTCTTGCTACAGTTAGAACTGAACCCTTTGCATCGCACGAAGGTGCTGTGTGATCCAATGTCTGTTCACTCCCGTGTCCTCTCTTGTCCTTGTCCCTGTGGCTCACTGGCTCAGTCAGGTCCCTCCAGGATGTCCCTCAAATCCCCTCTACTAGTGTCCCTCATCTTTCAGCCTACTTCTTCAATGGACCTGTACCAGATCACCCCCCAATCAAATGAATGTCCCTATCTACTCTTTGATAGCGCTCTGTGCTTTTCCAACTTTGGTGGTTTAATCTTTCCAGGCACGGCCTCTACTGATGTCCAGTTACTGGTCTGTTGATCTCTTAAATGATGCTTATATTGTGCATACTTTTATATTTGTTATTACGACGTGAATTTAACATTTGTCTTTCCGGGCAGACGCAAAGTTCCATGAGGGTCAGGGTCATGTCTGTTTGACTCACCAGTAGAAATCTAACAATCGGACCAGTGCCTGATATGCAGCCAATAAATACTGATGGAATCTAAAAATGAAAGGGTGGCACAGTTCCTGCCTTCAAGGAGTTAGCACTTTCATCCACATAAACCTGAGCCACTGTGGTATCCACTCGAGATGGGCAGAAACATGAACACCTGAAGAAAACACAGGTGCTGCTCAAAGCTATTATGAAGTAAAGTGAAAATCCAAATTTCAGAAGAATCTAAAGAACTTCTGAAACAGAATCTGATGACTCGATGTCAAGCTCATAAACTGGGAGGAGGTGGGGGGAAGGGTCCTTCTTCAGCTTGACCTTTATAGCCACAGCCTCAAGTCTCAGGAGGCTGAGCAAACGGTGGGGCGGAGAGAGAATCTATAGGTGTGTGTGGTGGCCACCTAGCTGCTTTCTCCCACTAGGTGCTGTCCAAAGTCCTCCTGGGAATCCTCTCACCACACTCTCCAAGACCATGGGGGACTGCTTTGGCCTCTTTCCCTCTCTGGACTTCTGGGGACTTCTAGTATCAGTACTGTGGGGAGCGCCCATGGACTGTCAGCCACTGTGGGTATCAAGTCCCTCTCTGTCTCCAGCTGACTGTTGGAACTGACGTACTTTAGCTTAAGAGGACACCATGAAGAGTCACTAGTCTGTAGCAGTGAGGATTCCTCACTACAACTCGATGAGGCGGCCGCAAGTCTTGGATGTCTAGCCTCCAGAACTGAGAGAAATAAATGTCTGTTGTTTATAAGCCTCCCACTCTACAGCATCTTGTTACAGTCAACCCGAAGGACTAAGACAGTTTATAAATAATGAGAGAAAGTTTTCAAAAATGAAAACTTAAGCAAAACCAAACAAAAACAACAAGCAAACAAAAAAAGCTGTACCAAGTCTTTATCATCAAGCTTGCTGGTAATGAGCTGTCCAGGCCGAAGACTTGACAATTTCATGGGGATTCCAGATAGACAGGCTTGGTTCCCTAGGGCACTCTCAGATAACAGAAGCTACTTTTCCCAGACCTGCCACCAGCACAGCAGGACTCTCTACCAGTACCCTGAGCGTCACTTCATTCCTTTACGCTGATGAAGGCGGAAAGGCAATCTTCTCAAGAGCGCTTCTGGTTTGTCTCCCTGATTTCAGAAGGAAACTGAGATAATAAACACCTTGTACAGCTGGATCCCAAGAGATAGAAAGTGTGACCTTAGATAAGGTCACATACCTAGTAAACAGCAGGCCATGTAAAGGCCAGGCCTATCCTCATTCCTACATCATTAGCCCACTGTTTATATATATTTTGGTTCTCAGCATTTGGAGTTATGGTACCCATGCTCTGTACAGCCCCTTTGTTCCTCCTACTTTCTATCTACTCTCCACCTCCCACAGCTCTGTAACAATCCAATATGAAGTGAAACTGGAGTAGCTTTCCTTTTGGAGAATGTGCTTACCTCTTGGTCCTCTGCCCCATCTCCCTAGCCCATGATGGCAGTCAGCGGAGACTTTCTGGCCAGTCCCTGTGCTTAGTCAGGATGTCTTGACACCAAGGTTGGGAATCTAAAGAATTTTGAGCTTCACGGCTACTCACCACACGGAAAATGATTCCCTTTAATTTGTCATGCAAAAATATATCTGAAACGTGGAACACAATCCTCATTATTCCCAGAGTCACTACCCAGGGCTTCTGTTAGCACCATTATTTTCTTTGGAGCATTAAGTGCTTATACAGATGGATTTAATTACGTCTTTACAGATCTCAGTGAGCGAAATCTCGTACAAAAAGTTGATCCTATTTTAAGTAAAGGCCATATGCAAAAATTTCATCCCATTTTAAGTCACACAATCTTGTCATATCTTAAGCGATTTTATAAATTGCCTAAAATCTTTTCAGCAATACGGAAGTATGCATAAATAGTAAGATGTGTACATGCATACACAGACACACGGGGAACTGAATTCTTTGAGAGCAAGTATGAAACGATAAAGTACTAGAATTAAGACCACAAAACTAGGACCTGAAATCATATTTCTCTTTGTATTTCTTGCACTTGTACTAGTGATAAAAGAATGTGTGCTATATTCCCACGCAAACAAAAAGTAATGCTGGTTAAGGAGGCACAAATAACATGAATGTGATTGTACCCATGACCTGCTGAAGCCATTACTCTTCTGTCAAAGTAGAAGATGAAGGTTCCCAAAGCCTCTTCCTCTCCATCTGCTATGTGTGTTCCGCGAGTGGGAAGAAGGTTTCTGGTGTCTCAGGACTTTGCCCTTTTACGGTATCGCTCTGCGTATTTCCCTCCCAGAAACCACTGGCTTACTGTCTTCACTACGAGCAGGGTTCCACCTGCTACCTCCCTTTCCTGAGAGTTTAAATGGGTAGATTCATGAATGGCACAGATGGAGAAACAAATTAACTTTAGTACAGAGGCTGGCATCGATATTCTTGGCACTGAACTGCTTTCAAGCTAGAAATAATCCTCGAGCTTACAAAATTGGGAAGTCTGGTGCAGTTTTATCATTGGTGTCACATGGCTGGACGTGGTACAAAACTCACTAGAAAAATTAATGAGGAAAGTGTGAGCCGCTCAGGTGGCTTGGTAGGAACTGTTCCAAACTTAGGCATGCTCTTGTGTCACCAGGATTTTCCACCAAGCCTTCAGGTTTCTTTTGACTTTGAAACATTGAAAACCAGTTGGGTTCTGGGTCCAAAGTAACTGTGTACAAAAGCTCATTTAAGCCAGGCACAGTGGCACAGACCTGTAATCCCAGCTACTCGGGAGGCTGACCCAGGAGGATCACAAGTTTGAACCTCACCTAGGCAATTAGGGAGACCCTGCCTCAAAATTTAAAAAGCTGGGTATGTAGCTCACTGACAGAGTGTCTCCAGATTCAGTTTCCATTATTCCAAAACAAGGTTGTTCATTTATTCATTCAATACTCATCTTAGATAATGTAGGTGATGCAGGGCAAAGAGAGAGAAGTCACCACACAGGGACTCAGGAGGGAGACGAGCGTGGGCACAAATGCCTGCCTTAATACTTTACGGGAGGGAGGGAGGGTCTCTGACTGTTACGGTTCAGTTATGTCTTTCCAAATTCGTTGGTTAAAGCCTTCACTCCTAGTACCTCAGAGTGTGATTGCATTGGAAACAGGACCTTTAAAGAGGAAATTAAGTTAAAATGAGGCTGTTAGATGGTGGCTCAATCCAGTAGGAAAGGAAACTCAGACCTGCAGAAGCAGCAGGGGTTTGAGCTTACACAGGACGTGGGAAGACGCTTGGGACAGCTTCCAAGCCAGACAGAGACCTCGGAAGAAACCAATCCTGCTGACCCCTTGATCGCAGGTTCCCAGCCTCTGGACTGAGAGAAAGTACATTTCTATTATTTAAGGTACCCAGACTGTGGTATAATGTGATGGCAGCTCTAGCAAAGTGTTGCACTGACCAAACACAGAGCCCTTCTCCCCAAGCCATCTCCCATTGTTTTGTTGTGCTTTTGGCCAGGCATGCATTGCTATTTGAAATTACCTCTGTGCTGTGTTCCATTTCTTCCCACTAGAATATCACTTTTGTGAGGACAGGGCCTTGGCTTTGTCTATTCCTTATCCCTTCCTGTAGGAACAGAACCTAGGGTACAGGAGGTGCTCAACAAAAAGGCACTGCGAGGAAAGGACTGGGGCAGTGCTGAGGAGAGATTTCCTGGGGAAAAGGTGGTGATGAAGGCTGGAGGGAGGCCTGTCCACCTGAACAGGCAGGGTTGGAATGGTCATCTCATCAAAGGAAGTAAAGAAAATGCATCTCTAAAAGAAAGGGCAATGTGAGCAAAGGCTCAAGGGCATGGAAATGGTTTCACTTGGGAAAGGAAAGCAGGAGGCAGGGTGTTCATAGTTTACATCTACAATGGACCCCAAGGGCTCTGTTGTTTGGAAGGTGACTGGATCATGGGGGCAGTATTCTCACTGGAGGAGTCACCCACTGATGACTTCATAGCTGATCGTGCTGTCAGGAGGTAGAGCCTCGTTGGCAGTGAGTCACTGGAGCATGACCTGGAAGGGTACATTCTTGGCTTCTCCTTTATCTCTGCTTCTTGGCCGCCATGGTGCTAGCATCCGTCCTCTGCTATGCTTTTCTACCATGCTGTTTCTGCTTGGAGCCAACTGACCATGGACTGAACCTGCAGGAAACTGTGAGCTCCTCTTTTAGGTTGCAGGTATTGAGTACTTTGTCTCAGTGGAGGAAAAGTGACTAATAGACTGGGTTTCAGGTGTTCGTGTATGCATCTGGTGGTGGAGGGCAATAACAGGAGAGGAGACTTCAGAGAAATAGTTTGGGCCAGAATATGAAGCGATCTAGGTCTTGCCAAAGTGAAAAATGATAACAATTCACCAAATTTTTAGAAGAATCATGAAATCTTTTCTGTAACCACGTGAGATATAGAAGTGAACGTGTTGCGTGCCTGTGTGGATGGGTATATAAGACTGGCTTTTGTTTCCTTGTTTTGCAGACTGCCTGTCACCCACTAGAAAGTAAACCTCTGGAAGTCCTTGCCAATTTTGCTGTCTGTTGTGTTTCCATAGCCTCAGCCTGTGCCTGGCTCATATTAAGTAACAAACATTTGCAAATTTATCAGTGAATGGATGGGAATGTTCTTTGACATATGTAAGGAGCATAAGAAAAGTATCAGATTTGGGTAAAGAAGAAGGAAAGGAGGCACAAAAATAAAGATCCAGTGGAGATGTGTGTGGGCCATCCTGAACCTAGGAGGAAAGTTGGGATTGTGGTGTTGTGTTGGTAATTTAAAATCAGCCATGGTAGGAACATTTACACCAGAGTAATTGGCGAAAGGCAGTTCTCCCCAGAAAGGCTCTTCTCCCTCAGAAAGCTAGTTGTTACCGGCACACCACTGCCCCAAGGGAAATGGAAGGCTCCAATGTATGTGTCATTAAGACTGGGGACAGTGGGGTAAGAGGTCCTGGGGATGACTGTGGTAGCTCTGGAGACAGGTGGAGCGCTGATAAAACAGGACTCTGAGAAGGTTCTAGAGTCCAAGAGTAGGGAAGGTATATCATCCACAGATACAGCAGCAGTATTGTTATGATTTCAATCTAAAATTGTCCACGAGTCTCATGTGTTTGGAAGGCAATTGGATGGTGGTGCATTACAGATGACTAGCTGTTAGGGGGTGGGGTCCATCTGGAAGAAGATGCTTACTGTGTGTGTGTGACCGGGAAAGGTTTATCTCCTTCCCCGGATCCTCCCTGGACTCTGTTTCCTGTCTGCTATATGAGCAGCTTTCGTCCACCAATACTGTCCACCCTGCGGCTTCTGCCTGGAAACAGCTGACCTTCCAAGAATGGAGACTACTGAAACATGAGCCAAGATAAACCTCTTCTCCCTTAACTTGTGGGTATCCGGGATTTTTGTCCCAGTAACAAGAAAAGTGGCAAAGACAAGAATAAATATCTATCAAAACATTGAGATGTTTGCAGTCATGCACTTAACGAGACTCTTTGATCTTTCACTTAGTTTACTCCCCTCATACAATTTTAAATTTCTCTTTAAAATTTGCTTTTAAGAGTAGGAGCATACTCAGAGAGACAGACTGGCCACCTGTTTACCCCGTGTACACTCTCTAAATCTGTGACAGCTGCACCAGGAAGAAGTTGTAGGAGGATAGACTGCTTCAATGTGAACAGCAGTGACAGTACATTCGGAAACCAACTTAAGTGCCATTAAATAGGCTGGATAAATACCTAGAACAAAGTAAAAGGAACAACTTGGTATTGCACAACTTTTAAAGCCTTTCTCTTGTTTGTTTTTTGAGACAAGGTGTCCTGTGTAGTTCAGCCAGCCCTCAAACTCACAGCAATCCTCCTGCAGCAGCCTTCCGAGTGCTGGGATCACAAGTGTGCACCACCACCTGGTTTAGAGCCCTGCTTTTGACAAACACACGAAGTTCACTTACATTCTTTAAACATATGCTGGTCAACCCCATATGCCACGTAGCTCCCTTTCTCCTCTACCTTTTGGTCTTGCCTTTCCTTTCTTAAGGAAAGGTCACTTTCCTAACCAGCTTAGAGTTGGAAGATTAAGTGAACCCTAGAGGTGAAAGAGGCCCCTCTGAAAGGCGAGGTGAAGTAAAAGGCAAGGAAATGCAGTAACTACAGAGCTACGTCACCAGCTATTTATATCACACCCCTACTCCGGAAGCAGGCAGTTTTACATTTGACACTGTGGATTGCTCTAGTTCGGTGGTGGCAAACCTATGGCACCCATGTCTCTGCAGGCACGCAGAGCCCTCTCAGTTGGCACACGAGCCAGGTTGCCCCAGAACTGGTCCAGCAGCCAAGCATTCCGGTTTAATAGCAGTGTTGGTGCTTTGTGATAAAGAAGTGGGCTTTGTGTTGTAGCTTGGGCACTCAATCTCTAAAAGGTTCGCCATCAGTGCCTTTTGTTTCTATTCTTTCCACTTGGAATAATTTTGCTTGATCCTTCCCAGATTTCCTAATCACCTCTGTAATTGTCATTCCTAGTGACTACCTCATATCCCATTATATTAGTATAGCACTGTTTGCCAAAACTACTTCCTCACAGTTGAGTGCTTGGGCTGTTTCCAATTATTCCTTTTAATATATGGCAGGGCTCGAGAAACATCTTTCTACAAATATGTTTGTTTCCTTGGAATTATTCCTTGGGACATTTTCCCCCAAGAGGCCTTACCGGGTCAAAGAGTAGGATAAGTTTTATGACTTGTCACATATTGCAAAATTTCTCTTAAGAAGTTTTTTGTTTTTCATTTACTTTATGGTGCCACTGGTAAAATTTAGGGTGTCTGTTTCCCTAAAGCCCTGCTAACAAACAGTTTTGTCAGTTTTATTTGATTCTCCTGTTGTTCCCTGATTGCAGAACAATCCATGAAGCTGAGCTGGAATCAGAAAAAAATTCCCCTAATTGAAGACTGCTACAGTAATATGTGGACAGTTTTAGTATGTATTGCAATGGTTAAGAAACATTTTATCTTGAATGATAATATAATTAAAAATTCTTACATTCTTAATGTAATAGAATTTTTAAAAGCCTAGGGACAGGGATTGTTCTTTTAAAGAATCAAGACAAAAGAAAAATAGAGACATATACCCAGATCCAAGGAAAAAGGATGTGATGTATAGTAAAATAAAGCAAGAATATAAGCATTCTCGCTGTTATTTTAAATACTCCATGAAGCAAAAGAATTGCTGGAATTACTAAAATTTGGAAATAAACCTGTAGAATGAGCTTTGTTTTTCTTTCTGTTAAGTATGTTAAATTAAACACAATATGTGGGATATTATCTTTCTGCTTGGCTTGAGATCTGTTTTCTCTTTCAATAGACATAATCCAAAATAAGAGTAAGGAAAATGCTATTGAATTAGCTTTTGCATTTTTTAAGAGTCCTCATTATTTATATAGTAATCTCCAAAGACTGCATGTGGGTACCTCTGGCTTTGGTAAGAGACAACGGACATATACAGCACATTCTTTTAAGAAGACTGCTGTATTTATACTTTATTATTTTTGGACGTTTGAAAGATTTTCCTCTCAAAAGGACAGCCTTGTATTTTTAGATTTCATGGGAGATCTTCTCAGAGGAAACGTGGCCACCAGGTTATTTCACGAATTGCAGTTCCATAAGGCTACACTTGTGCTGTATGTCTGGCTGCTGATATCCCAGGATTTAAAATCACTGTCGACGTTGAGGAGTCAGCCATTCTTTCAGAAATGCTTCAGCATGGTGAGATACACATTTATGCTGAGCTACTGGGCAATTCTCTTTGACAAAGAGCAAAGTGAGGTACAGTGTTGAGGCTTGTTCCCAATAACCCAAGCTAAGGGAATAACTTCAGCCTGAAATAGAGGAATTGATTTCAATTCCTGGGGTCACTCTTTCTGAGACAGAAGAAATTACTTTTCTCCATTTTGGCCTACAAAACATCTGTACCTCTTCCTAGTTATCTTACCATTGTCTGAGGTGTTAAGATCACCGGTTTGTTTTATTTCCATGGTGTGAATACTCTAAGATGATGTTTATGCCCATCTCTCCCCAACTCCCCATTTGGTGATATCTTGCTGGTACCTTGAAATCAGCCATATTAGGAGTATTTATAGTGTGGAAACTGGCAAGTGCCAATTATCAGGGCTTCCCTATCCCCCAAGAGAAGGCGTTTAAATACTTATCAGTATACATTGTACCATACATGCCTTGTCCAGATACTCAACCTGCAATGAGGTTCCATTCCAATAAGCCCGTCATGAGTTGAAAATGCATTTGTACTTATAAACTAGTGTACATCCTAGCTCAGCCTAGCTCTCCTTAAATGTGTGTAGAACACTTACATTACCCTACAACTGGTAAAACTCATTTAACACAAGGTCTATTTCATGGTAAAGTGTTGAACATTTCATGCAATTTATTGATAGGGTTCTGAAAAGCAAAAGCAGTACCCATAATAAAGTAAAAAAAGTAAAAAAAACTATTGGTTGAACCACCATAATTGGAAACTAATTATACATTCCTCTTTCTGGAACTTTGCTCCATTTTTTCTCTTACCAGATGTATCTTCATCTTTTCCCTCAACATAAAATCTTTACCGCTCTATTAGCATCCAGTTAAGTTTCTTCTTCTCCATGACATTTCCCCTAATGATACCACTTTCATTGATTTATCTTGAACCCTACAACAGCACAGCCTAGTGTGTTTTCCATTAATTAGTTTTAACTGGTTGATTCAGTCTGTTGTTATTTCATCATGGCCCCTGAATGCTGAGTGGTGGCCAGGCCCTTTGCTAGTTTTGGTTTTGGCCAGAATCATTCATTGCCATTTCCTATATTTGTGTGGTTTCTGCTAATGGACTCATAAACCACTGAAGCCATCAGTCACTTTACTTCAACACCTCTTTTGAGTCCTAGCAAAATGCTGAGCCCCTAACTGGAGATCGACATGCATTTTAAATGGATATAACACTTTATAAGTACCGGGCACTCAAGGAATAATGGTGGTGAGTCTTAGTTGCCTTTATTTCAATTGCTGAAGTTTCAACCCTAAATCAAACACCAGAAGTAGGAGGAGAGACTGGGATCTCTCTTTAGAGACTTTTAGGCCAATTTCATGAGGCCAAGGCACACCACTTATCAGCTCCTTGCAATAGTCTTTTCATTTGTGTGACGCTATTTGTCCTACTTACCAACTTGGTTATTGTGAGGCTCAAAAGAGAAAAGTACATCAAGGGCCTTGAAAGTGCTCTTCTAACATATGGGCTAAAAATTTCAGTCACCCAACCCTCCACCGTATTGCTTCATGGGCCTTCCCCCAGTCAGGTGTAGGAAGAATACAAGGACTAATTTAGATCACGCTGGTTGCACACATCCCATAACCCTTTTGTTACAGAGATAAGGAAGCAATAATGCCAAGATTGACAAGCAAAATGAAACTAGAAAGATCAGAGGCTGGAGAATGTTGTAGTTATGGGTATGGTGTAATTGTGTCACCATCTCTGAAGGTTGGTTTGGCCTAAAAGTTCCTCTGTATGCAGCACACATAGATGCAAACAACAAACTGGTGAGGAGATTAGAGCAGATTTGGTTATTCGCCCTATTTCACGGACAAGGGAACTAAGGCTGAGAGAAGTTCAATGATAGTCTCCAGATCTCACAGTCACTCATGACAGAGTCAAAGCCAGGATGAAACTGTGGGTTCGCCATTTCCAAGTCAAGCATGAATCAGTAAGTGTCACTACTGCTCTCTAAATTATGCAGCAGCACCATGCCACCTGCCAGCTTTTTATGAAGATTTCTGTCCCGCGGCCTCTTTCGACACAGTGGGAAGAACATGCTCTGGGGAGCACCAGGGTTTATTTGAAGCAGATCACCTTGTGCGTCTCAAACCACCACTCCATGCCCCGGAGGTTGATGAATCTGTCAGAGGAGAGGGCTGCACTCACCATCCCCACCTCGTGGGGCTTCCAGAGGATGAAAAGAGAGAGTAGGTGAGATAGACTTTTGAAAAGTAGGTTGCCACGTGAATGCAGGACCTCATCAAAAGTAACAATAGCTCTGTCTCTCTGAGATGGCTCCTAGAGAAGTTGGTGAATGAAAACAACCCATAGGCATTGTATTTGGATTCTTCTCTTTTTCTCTGACTTTCCCCAAAGGGGATCGAAGAATCCACACAGTTGTCTTCCCTCACAAAAATTCTTGAAAGGAATTGTGGAAATTAGTCTGAAAACCTTTCCAACACACGTGGCAAAAGAGATCATTTACAGACTGATAATCTTGTAGAACTATGACGTCAAGCCCCATGTGTTCATCTCAGGTGGTGAAAAGACATCAACTTGTCCCTTGGGTTCCTGTCAGAAGCAAAAGTACCAGGTTCTCTTTGTTACAGGAGCCTGTTGAGGACAATGGGATTATTGTAGAGTCTTACTAGAGAGGCAGATGAGTAAGAAAGACAGAGATGGATAAACCCCCAGGGGAGACATGAAGTGGAACAAGCTGTGGGACTTAGTGGACTCATTCTTATCCACTCAAGTATTTATGTGACTCTTCTAAGATAAGAGTACTCCAGTCTGAGGCCAAGTATTTGATTCAGTCTCAGCAATAGGTTTATGCAATGGGGGTAGTTTTGTGTTTATTTGTTTGTTTTGTATTTGCAAGCTACTAATGTCTCTTTACTCCTGGTATTTTTGTGGGTAGAACTTCCTCCTAGTTTTCCTTTGACAGTCTGAGCCATCTGCTGCTCCTTGGGGGAGGCTGGGAAAGAATCAGAATTGTTATGTCAAGATGCAAAGAGAAAGAAAATTTTCCATATCCAAAACAGACTTTTGCAACAAGACAATAGTCTGGAAATCCAGACTGTGTAGAGAAGAAGAGGACTTTAAAAGTTCTTTAACATATTAAAATATGAGGCTGGCAGGCTCATATTCTAAAATATTTTCATAATTATGGAAGAGAAAGACTTCAGCCAATGACAAGTAGACTGGGGCTTACTGTTCCAGGGGAAGGGAAAGACAGGTCATTCAGGAAGAGCTTAAAGGGTCTTAGCTGGGCCTGAGAAAGAAAATAACTGGATTGGGATCAGGAATCTTCACCACACATCTCCATCCCATGGTTCTACCAGAAATATCCAAACTGGCATGAGAATCCTGAAAATTTAAGACCAGTGATGTGCTTCCCTCGCTGTATTAAAGAAGAATTAAACATGTAGGGAAAACCCTGCCCTTAGCCCCTTCAATGGACTGTGATATGATACTACTATGGGAGGCAGAAGACCAATCCCCAGGGCTGTCTCCTCTTGTGAGCATAATACCAGAGCTGATGGTGGGGAGATGTTGGGTAAACTGAGGGAAACATATTTTAGTACTCTGGGAAGACTGTTTCAGAGGCTTTCCTAACACCAGCCTGACTAAGACACAAAACCTCTGTGGGTCAGGCAGAGGGAAAAACCAGAAACCTCCACTGTTTTTAGCTCTATTCCAACAGACGTATCATACGTGCTATCATGGCTCATCTAGACTATTGGTTGGACTGGCAAACACTGAAAATTAGTGAAGCACACTTCCGGCATGTAGGTGAGGGTGTTTCAGAAGAGATTGGCATGTGGGGCAGCAAATTGTTGGGCTAGACCCACTGTGAGTGTGGGTGGCACCATTCAAAAGGGGGGAGGGCCTGATGGAACAAAAATGGGAAGAGGAGGAATCCAGCTAGCACAGACCCTCTGGCTGTCATGTGCTGGTCACCCTGCTCCCTGACTGCTGCAAAGTGAGCAGCTTTCCTGTTATTCTCTTCTATTATGACATTTCTGCCCTGGAGTCAGATGACCATGAATTTAAACCTCTGAAACAGTGAGCCAAAAATAAATGGTTCCTCCTTTTAGTTGTTCATCTCAGGTATTTTGTCTCAGGTATTTTGTCACAGCAGTGGAAAGCTGGCCAACAGCTGGCTAAAGCTAGCATCCCCCCATAAAGAAGCATGCAGAACTTGCTAGAATATATGGCTGGAAAGCTTTCTAGTAGGGAGGCTCAGAGATGCCTTTTCCTGCTTATTCAGAATCATAGAAAACTCATTTTTTTCCCCCAAAGACTTGGCTGCCATATTGGAAAGAGACTATTAGAATCTGAGCTATCCTAAAGGGAGTTGAACTTTGAATAAACTGACTGAATGTTTAAATTGAAAGGAGACAGTTTAACTTGGAAAAGTCTGAACAACTTTTAATTGGCCAGTCTTTGCAGTTCCTACTGGCCTGCTGGGGTCTCATGAGAAATTTCAGATGAAGTTATAGAGAAAACAAAAACTAGTTTCTTTGAATCTCTGAGTAGTAATGTGAATAAGTTTGTGGCCTCGGAATATTTGCATTTGGCATTCCCTCTCCTCCAGCATACGTTTCAGACATGGATGTCACCCTCCTGTAAGTTTTTCTGAAAACTGTAGCTGCCTCACCTATATTGCTATTGTGGTTTGTATTATACCAAGTTAAGGTGAAGAAAGTGGTTAGTTACTTGGCTATGTCCGAGGTTTCCATTTTCTCTTAGCTGGCAAAGGTTGGCCATGGTGAATAAAATCCTCATTATTAGAGTTACATATTCCCTCAGGGTTGGAAGGAAAGGAAATTTTCAACATCCCTTTACCCTGGTTCCTTTTTTAGTCCATGAAGGAAGTTGTCCCATCCTCCATGTGAATGGTCGTCTTTACACCTCTTTTGGTCAGCTTCTCCCTGAAGTGTTTGATTAGGACATAGGAAATTGGAGAATCAACTTTTTATTAGCCAAAGACATGTCTTTGCCTTAAGGATCCTTGGTTCTGTAAGGTCTGTGGTTTCTTAGATTCTTGTTTCTTGCATTTCCTGTCCCCCATAGGCAACTCCTGTTTCCTCTTAGCACTTCTTCTGGGAAGGTCTGTCATTTATTGTGCCCCACGCTACACAGCTGGATGGGTAGTTTGACCTGAGGCCCCTCTTGGGCATGGTGTAGGCCTCCCTTTTCAGAGTAAGAGTACTGTAAACCGAGCGCTATGGCTTTAATGAGTACATGAGGAAAGTCAGTTATTCTCCATAAAAAGTCCATTTATTAGCTAAATGTGATGGTGCCTAGTTATAATTCCAGCATTCTGGGATGCTAAAGCAGGAAGATCTCAAATTTGAGGCCAACCTGCAAAAACTTTGTGACTTAGCGATACCCTCTCTCAAAATTAAAAAATAAAAGGACTAGGGGTATAGCTCACTGTGAAGGTCCTGGGTCCAAACCCCAGGAAAGAATTAGGGGGGGGCGAGGGAGGAGAGAGAAAGAGAGAGAGAGAGAGAGAGAGAGAGAGAGAGAGAGAGAGAGAAAAGAAGAAGAAGAAGAAGAAGAAGAAGAAGAAGAAGAAGAAGAAGAAGAAGGAAGAGGAGGAGGAGGAGAGAGAGAGAGGAGGAAAGAGAGAGAGAAAGGGGGGAGGAGCTTTTGTTTCCTTCATTTCCATCTTCATGGGGTATAACTTTATTATATGCTTATTTGTTTACTTATTTCCCATGTAAACTGTGAGTGAGGGGCCTTGTGCATCCTATTTATGATCTCCGGTGCCTACACAGTTGGTACTCACTATAGATTGTCAAATTGGTGAGACCGGCAGAGGGTACTGGGAAGTGGGATGAGGGAGAGTGATGATGATAAAAGCATATGACAGAGGAAGGGCAAAAAGGAGACAGTACCCTAAGTTGTACTTTCTCTTTGTCTCTTATCAGCTACATTTTCTGATCCAGGGAAAGTTACTTCTTCAGTTCCCAGGATAGCACACCTGTTATGGTATATCCTTTATAATATAATATAATATAATATAATATAATATAATATAATATAATAATATAATATAAACATGTATAAAAATGTTTAACTATAAAAAAATTTAAAAAAATGTGTAACTATGTAGTTGGGGTCACATTCACTTGTCAAGGGCATGGGCCAAAGCTGTTCATTTTCCCATGGAGCTCTATCTGCTTCCAAGCTGCCTGTGGGTCTCTATTCCACAAAATTTCTCTGAAACCAGGGGCTACCAGTGGGTCTGTGGGTTGTTAGGAGCCAGGCTACACAGCAAGTGAGAGGCTGGTAAGTGAAGCTTCATCTGTATTTACAGCTGTTCCCGTCACTTGCATTCCAGCCTGAGCTCTGCTGCATTAGATTCTCATAGGAACTTAAACCTTACCGTACACTGTGTGTGTGAAGGATCTACAGTGTGCACTCTTTATGAGACTCTAATGCAATAATAACAGAAATAAGGTGTTCAGGGCAGCACTAGAAACAAGGTGCATAATAGATGCACTGCACTTGAATCATCCCAAGCCCTCCCACCACCCACACTGGCCTGGTCTGGGGAAAACGTTTCTTTCCCGAAACCATCCTTGGTGCCAAAATGGTTGAGGACTGCTGTCCTAAACCACAGGAAAATGAGAATTTAGTCATAGTTTTTATTGCACTATTTGGGACAGATCATTTTAGAAGGCTTTTGGCAAGAGGACTAGTTAGAGAGAGAAGCAGCCTCAGATATCCCTGGTCCTCCGAGAGGCATGCATTTGGGGTTTGAGCCCATCTTCTTGGTACCATGTGACACTCATTTCTCAGGGACTACTCTGGAATCATTTATCCATGGAGCACCATGTAGGAAGACTGTGTGACTTTGCCCTGATTCCAGTACTGGCACTTCAGTGACACCCGGGAGGGAGGCAGGGACAGGTGAAAACAATGGTATAGATAGGAGGGCAGCTGGGGTGACTCATTACTCCCAGAGGTGCTTGGAGATGAAGAACTGGACAAGGAGGCTTCCTACTTGTCTACTTTACTTACTGAGCTGCCATGGGAGATTCTATTTGAAGATTTCTAGAGTCAAAACAATTACAGTTTTTAAATAGATTTATATCACTTCTAACATTCCTTTCGGTCTTTGGCATGGTAGGGCTTAACGGTCTTACACATTTCCACTGCACCATCAGTAGGCGGCAAAGTTGACTTTATGAAAACCATTCCAATGTTAGTTCCAACTTCTGGCAAAACTCCTTAAAGTTGTCTTAACAAATTGCTTTTCTATTTCCCCCAAAGGTATTTGCTTAGCGCTGGGGAAGTTATGATTTCAGAATTGATAAACTAGAGTTTGAGTTTATCCAAAGAAACTTGCTTCGGCTCTTTCTCTTCAGGCTTCCAGAAAGGTACAGGGAGTTTCTTGGCGTGGTTGTTCTCCATGAGCTCACCAGCAGCTGGGAGTGCTCTACAACATACAGGGGAGGAGAAACTGAGTTCTGAATTACCTGACTGCTCACTCAAGGAAGTGTAGGATAGAACAGTTTGGATTTGATCCTTAGGTCTGGAGTTAAAGGTACCAGTTTTTTAAAAAGCACAGTCATCTTTATGGTGGAACAAGAACATCACTAGATCTCACCAAGGATGCCAAACACCAAGAGTTATAGGTGAGCCAGGCATAGTGGTGCTTGCATGCAATCCCACACTCTGAGGGAGGATTGCAAGTTTAAGTCCAGATTGGGAAGCCTGTCTCAAGATGAAAAATTTTATTTCATTAAAATTTTTTATTTTAAAGACAATAAAACCAAGCAAAATAAAACAGAGTGAAGCCAAACAAAACAAAACAGTGTAAGTGATACAGGACTTCAAAACAAGATAATAGGAAATCAACAATGGCTGCATAATGCCTCTTGTTGTCTTCAAAATAGCTGCCAATACCTTCAGACAAGATGAAAAATTTTAAAAACAACTTGTGATGGACTCCAGTGCAAATACCCTAGGTTTGATCCCTAGTATGATAAAGAAAAGGGTCATGAGTGGATTTAATACAGTATGTAATTTTTTTTCTGTTAAGCCAGAAGTCCTTTGCAGATTATGTACTAAGAATACATATAAAACTTCTAGGACAATGCTTTTCGAGGACTTGATAAATGTGTAGTAATGACACATCTTCCAGCCTTCAGATGTTTTTGCCTGAGTTGATGAAACAGAATAGCAGGCTGGTACGCATCAGTACTTACTTGGGAGGCTGAGTTAAAATGATTTCCAGGTATGGTATCAATAAGCCTGAAAAAACCTTCTCTGTAGTTAGCTTATCTTTCCTTTGGCATAATAAAAAGACAGTTGAATAAATATTGCCTGTGTTGATTAATCAACATGGGGCAGGAGTCACTGAGCCACAGAGTAAGTTTACAATATGGCTTTCAGGCAAATATTTCAGAAAAGGCCCCTTGCCCTTAATCCATAACCCCAGGAATGAGCCTACCACCTCCCTTGCCAAAACACGGGGGGCTGCAGGGAAATATGCATGTCCCTTGGGAGTGTCTGCCAACCCGTGCCATTGTTAGTCCCACAGCCCCTCCATGTCACCAGATCTGGTTGAGACAGAAGGGCCTCTCTTCTGCCTCTGGGACTCTTGGGTATCGGCCAGAACCTGGGGTGACTTTTGGAGCAAGGATGGGGTGGGGCAAGGCTGCTTGGGGCTGGAAGATGAATGGTTTCATCAGTTCCACAGAGGAGGAGGGAGATGGGTCTTGGGGCTTGCAAAACATCACATCTTGGCAAAAATACTTTGAAAAACAGGAGATTCCTGGAAAGCAATAATGCTGACAGTGGAGAGTGAGTTAGGGGCCTGCCAAGATGCAGAGCAGGGCTTTGGTTCCCATGTGGAAGAGGTGCTGAGTCCGAGAACAGGCTGGCCTCTCCTGCGGTCCATCTGAGGGGCCGTCTTGGCTGCAGGTACTTCCTTTAGTGTTTCCAGACCTATGTCTGGGAAACTCGCCTCTGCTTAGGTCAGCACTGAGTTTGAGGTTCCCTCTCTCAGTCCTGAGCACACCTGGCTCCCACCTGAAGCTGGTCCTTTTGCAGGCTGCAGCCCTTTGTTAGCTTATTTCTTCTCCCTTCCACACTCAATTCAACCACTAGCTTCTCTCCAAGTCATTGTCATTGGAGCCTCTGGCCTGATCCTTCTCTTCCCCACTCCCTGTGTTTCTCCATGTCACAGGAGTCGCTCACAAATAGCAGTGCTTCTGTCTGCAGTAGATGCACGTGTCTTGCTCCTTTGAGAGTATATTTCCTAACATGTTTGAGCTCGTCCATTGTGAGGATCAAAACAATTCTCTTCAGATGTGAAGCCTCTGGTAGGCTCAGTCTCGCATCAGCCTGTCTCTCTGTGGGACCCTCCGCATGGTCTCCCCTACCTGCTAAGATCATAAGTGCTCAGAGAGGCCTGGAATGAGTGCTTGGGTTTCCCACAGCAACCAGAGCTCTGTAGGCACTAAGTGACATCTGCTAACTGGGATATTTGTGAATCCTTGGTGAAAGATTCAGCTCTAGAGGCTGTGGCCACAGCTATACGCCAATCTGCACGCACAGTGCTGGGGATTCCCGTGAATGAGGAAGATAGGTCCCCCCACAGGTAAGGACAAGAGCCCAATGGTTGTTCCTTTCCGACACTTCCTCCTACTGCGCTCTCTACCAGGACTGTGAACCAGATGGTGCTGACTTTCTTAGACTCTCTCTCATCTCCACCTTACTCTGGTTTGTAGGGCAGTTTGATGACGGGCAAAGAAGAGGGATTTTTGCTAGCCTTGTGACTTGTGATAGTTAATTGTGATAAATCAGCTTGAATGGATTAAGAAATGCCTAGTGGATTAGTGGAGTATAGTTCTGTGTGTGACTGTAAATGACTGACCTGTGGACTATAAACTGAGGAAGGTCACCCCAGATGTTGCTGGCACCAACCAGTAGGCTCGTAGCCTGGGTGGAATAAAATGAGAAAGGAGGAAGTCTGCCCTTTCGCTTCTTCAGAGCTCCAGTCTTCACCACGGCCCTTGGATGTTTGTCTCCAGCCCCTTTGAGCATCCAGCACGGACTTTTCAGCCTCCCAGTGTAGACCCTTTGGCTCTCCAACACAAACTCACACTGGATTCTGAAGTGAGCTCCAAATCTTCAACCTTGGACTGGATCCTCCGACTCTAGCACGTGGACGGCCATTTTGCATTCCTCCATCCCTGAATGTGCAGGTGGCCATTGCACCCCACTTAAAAAGTCCTTTATATGTCATATGTATCTTATGTTAAATCTGTCCCTCTAGTGAACTATATAACTGATCCACAGCCATAATGGACTGAATTGTCTCTCCCTCCAAAGTGATATGTCACCCTGCCATGCTTCACAATGTGACAGTATTCAGAGATGGAGTCTTTAGACAAGTGACCAAGGTGAAATGAGCCAGTTTGGGTAGGCTCTTGTCCTTTCTTACCAGTGTCCTCATAAGAAGAGAAGATCAGGATCTAGACACACAAAAGGGTGACCACATACAAATACCAGAATAAAATGGTCATCTACTAGCTACCGAGAAAGACCTCAGGATGAAACCACCTTAATCTTGGAATTCTAGTCTCTAGAATTGTGCATAGCATAATTTTTTGTTGCTTAAACCACCCAGCCACCCAATAGTAGTTTGCTACGGCATCCTTAGAAGACTAATACAGCAACACGTGCATGTGTCAATATTCATAGCCCCGAGCTGTCTAGAGTAATCATGTCCCAAGAGGCCTTCGAGCATTCTCTGGGAGCGGAGAGCCAGGAGAACTCCAGAAAGGAAGCACAGGAGCCGTGAGTGGATGAGCACTGTGGGAAGCAGGCAGTGCCACCTCGTTCTGTGTGCCTAGGGATCCTTGGGCAGAGATGAAGACCAGAGGTCAGTGTGGAGTTGGCCATAGGAGGTGCTGACCTTGAGATGAGCCGGACTCAGCGGGCGGCAGAGAATTGCTGTGTGAGGCCACAAGTCTCCATGGCTCCCCCGGACACACAGGAAGGCCTCAGGCAACCCAGGAACTGAGCCCCAGGGCTGATTTTCCACAGTTACTGCTGACAATTTCCCAGGCTTACGAAGACCAGGCACTGTGGCTCTGCTCCGAAGGTCACAGGGGGTGGCTGTGAGCCTTGGAGGGATTTCTTACCCCATCTGTGGTCTCGGAAGGATGTCAGCCTGAAGCTTACCAGAGAGTGAACAGTTTGTGGCCCTAGTATGACACCAATAGTTCTTGTATAATTTGCAAAGATTGAGGCAATTTATTTTAATTGAAAACTTCTAGATGCATTTCCGGCAGTGATATTCCCCAGATGACCCCCTGGGCAGAATGGAAGCTAAACAAGAAAATGTGTGTGTTTTAGAAAACCCGGATGATCTGGGTTTCAGACAGGCCCCCCACCCTCCCCCAGTCCCACATCTGTTAACGTGGAGATGAAAGGCTCCCTGGGCCTTGGATCTACAGAAACTGTCAATTCTGAAAGGCAGCCTTTTGGTCTGAAAAGGTGTCCTTGAAATTATTCCCAGGTTTTGGCCCCGACTGACTTTCCTGGCAAATCTAATTGGCCAGGTGGAGAACACAGCTGTGAGGATTTTGAAGTTGCCTTTGAAATCTAACTTCTGGTGAGCCATCCCAACAGGGGCGTGTGCGGAGACCCCAACCTCAGCCCAAGGGTGATAAGGATGGGGCCGTCTGGAAAATGGTGTTGTCAGAAAGTCCGGGTGGGAGGTGACCTGGAGCCCCTGCTTTGGCAGCAGCTTGGCTACTCCACTGGTCCCGTCCCCAGTGATCCTCCCCTTTGTGTGACTAATGGCCCCGTCTGCAGATGGCAATGGGTATCATCCCTGGCCAGCAGCAGTGAAAGCTAATAGACTCCCAGAGGACTCGACCCCTGGCCTGAGTCTCATTAGTGTCTTGCAGCTTTGAAATGTACATAGATGTGCAATGTCACGTAGAAGTCTGCTAACAACGTGTTCTTCACACCTCTGTTTCGAAGTGGCCAAAGTGGAGCACACCTGCTGTTCCCCTCCATGGCTTCCTCTCCTGTTTCTGTCAACGGCACGCCACCCGCCATCACTGTCACTCAGGGTGGACGGAACCCTGGCTGCTCTATGATCTCTCTGTCTCCCTTCACCTCTAATCACTTGTTCCACTCCAGATCTGGCCTCTCTGGCTCACTCAGCTCTAAAATTTCCTTTCCTATCATTCTAGCTCATCCGGTCACTATCTCTCTTTGGAGGAATCTCCGCAGTCACTGATCTGGCTTACAGATCTCCAGTCTCTCTTCCTTCCTGATTGACTGATTTTCAAATTTCAGCAATAAAAGAAACATTCTGAGATATCTTAAATTTAATTGCAAGAGTTAGAGAATGGAAGGAGGAAGAGAAAAGGAAAGTTAATCAATTAATAGCTTGGAGTTAAAACCAAAGAGAGACTGACTATTTCACATTCCCCACGATATCTTGTTTCCATATGAACTTTCCAGACTGTTAACCCTAACAATCCAGAAGCAGCAATTACTTCCCCTACGGGTTGCCTTCTCCTATCTTAAAAATTCTCCCTCTCTCCCTCCATTTCAGGTTATCCTGCCCCTTTTATCTATTGGCAATAGGTTTAATGTAAGTAACATAGGCATGCCTTCCTCAAAGTTCATAAAAACATTCTTCAGTCTAGGTCTGGTGGACATTTTTCCATCTGCTACCTAGTTTTGCTGCTGGGAGTTTATGGGAATGTGTCTCAGGACCTGGTCCTTTCTTCTGGCCCAATAAAGGTGTACACTATCAGGGGACATTAAACTCTAGGAGGCTGTTAAAATGCAGGATCCTGGGCCCCATCTCCAGGGATTCTGATTGTAGGTCTGGAGTATGTCTTAGGAATGAACATTTTATAAATTCTGGGGATCCGGAGCTAGTTGATAGGAGACTACATTTTGAGAATGTCTACTCCCATGTTTCCTGGCCACTATGGCCAAGGAAGTACCCCCATGGAATACCTTTCAGTGGGTCCCTCTGCAGCTCAAAGGTACTGCTGGGGCTCAGAGAGTAACCCTCACATATGGCGTTTTTCAGGAATGCTAAGCATTTGACCTGAAGGAAGAGCTTAGGCTGCTTTTGCTACATAAGTGTAAGGAGACACTCTTTGGAATTTCCTTATCTACATTAAGACTAGGCTGTAGAAGGAACCACAGCTGCCTCTATCCCACCCTAAATCCTATGGTCTGTCTGTGAGAAGGCTGAGGAATATAACCAGATGGATCAAACTCCCTTTACAAGATAACGCCTGTCCTCTGGGCTCATTCAAATTCTAGGTCATTTCCCCAATGATCATTTACAAGCCCCCGGAATTGCCTGCATTCCTCATTTCCCACTTTCTCATAGATAAAGGGGTATATAAGTTTCTGGGTAACATTAAGTAAGTGGGTAATCACACTCCTGTGAGTTTCCTTATCTCTCACCTCCAGTATTTTGATATTTCTCCTTTTGCATGTAAAAGTTTTCCTGACTTTTTTTTTCCCAATTTGATCTGTGTGTGTTTATTCCAGAATTTCAGAAACCCCTGTACTGTCTGAAGCTCCCCATCAAATAGTTGGGGTCTGGCTTTCAGCACCTTGTGGAATCAACACCAAGCAATACTTCTAGCCCCATCTCCTACATTTCCCACTAAATACATGGTCTCTCTATAGTGGATTTCAAACTTAGGAGACAAGTCAATTAAAATAACTATGTAATTAATACAGAGGCAACTATCCTCTACTAAATTCTAGTTCAGGTAAGTGGTTGCAGAGATCAATTGCTTTTTAAAATGTAGGGGGCATACGTGTAAAATTAAGCAAATTCAATGATTTATCATGGCTTAGGAAAAGAGTACTCTTGGCATTTTTCGATTTTATGTGAACAAACTTGGGTGCAGTTCTTGAGATCCTGGGACTTGGGGTGTTGATGTAAAATAATGACTCTGCTTTAATGAAAATAAGAAAATAGTTTCTGATCATGGCCCAGGAACACAGATTCAGCTGACTTTGAATGACATGTTGCACCTTGGAAAGTGTAATGGGAACATTTACAGTCACAGAACAAATGGAGCTCATAAATCAACATATTTACCTATTCTATCACTAGGAGTACTGGGCAGGCAGGCAACAGCAAAGCGGGGAAATCTCTCCTAAAGGCTTCCAATATTATCTTCTAGCACTCTTAGCCCTAGGCTTGGAGGAGGGCAAAAGACCTGTTAAGCTTAGTGGTACATTCTGAGAAGTTGCTAGTCTTGAGAATGTTAGGTCAGAAATGAAAGTTAAGGTGATTGACTACTAAAAGTCCTGAGATAGCTCATGATAATTTTGGCCTTCAACCCACATTTCACCTCTCCATAATCATGATGTTCTGGTCAGCCAAGGTCAAGTCGTCAGCAGAATCTCTGATAAGGATGAGGCTTCTTCAAAGAACAGTCATTCGCGGGGAAATGTGTAGCTCAGGGAGTGTGGCCTCACTGAGCACAGCATGTGACAGACGGTAGTAACGGATAATTCTGTGTGTCAGCTGAACTGGCCATGGGGTGTTCAGATTGAGCAATATTTCTGTGTGTGACTGTGAGAGTATTTGGGGATGAGATTAACCTTTGAATAGTGAACTGCAGCAAGTAGGTTGCCCTCCCCAATGGGAAGGCACCATCTGATACTCGGAGGGCAGAAGAATGGGACATTTGTCTCTTTTCGTTTCCTGCCTACCAATTGGGTTGGGGCATCTCACTTCATCCCATGGATTAGGATTTATACCATGGGCTTTCTCAGTTCTCAGGCCTTAGGTCTCAAACTAAATTATACCACATTTTTTTCTGGCTGTCTAGCTTGCACATAGCAGATCTTTCATCCTCACGAGTATAAGAGCTAATTCTTCATGAAGCAGCTATCTCTCTCTCTCTCTCTCTCTATCTCTCTATCTTTCATCTCTGCTTTGCTCTGTCTCTGCTCTGTCTGTTAATGGTTCTATTTTTCTGGGGAATGTTTAAAGTTAAACATGTCTGAAAGGAACGGGCATTGGCTTTTGAGCCAGACTTGAGTTCAAAATGTGATTCTATAATTTACTAGTTTTGACCTTCGTCCTGTAATCTGGAGGTTGTGAAATAAAGACAATAATGTTTATTGGGGGGAGGTGAGAACTCAAGGTACTGTACATTAGGAACCGAGCAGAGTCAGTGCTAAGCAGTAAAGAGAGGGAGGCTAGTGGCCAGCAGAGAGGAAAGGCTTGACCCGTAGGCAGTGGGCATCCTGAGCTGGGGAATGTGATGAGTTGCCAGTCCTAGGGGACAAAAGCAGCTTCCACGGAGGGATTAAAGTGTCAGACTACCACAAGTGAGATCAGTTAGGAGACACACATTTATTTCTTGTTGTTGTAAAATCCCAAATGTGTTCGTGATCTGCTGATACTTCTCCTCCAAGAGGTGACTCTGGGTCTAGCCCCTTCTCTATTGTGGTTTTCCTGGGTGTACAGACACTGTCAAGGCCACTGCATGCATCTGCATCAAGTCTGTTGAAGAAGAAGGACAAAGGGATCAAACCTGGGTGTGGTGCTCAAAACTGCTCGCGTCTCCCTCACATCGTCACATCTAATTCCAGGAGGGGCTGGGAAATGGAGTTAATCTGTGAGTGGAAGAAGGAAAGGAATCGAGTTGGATGTAGTGCTAGCTCAGTGTTATAGGGCATCTATCGCGTTCACCTTTCTCCTGGGGAATGAGTGAGTGTCCTTGTGCCTGTGAGTTCTGTATCCTACTGCTGAGGCACAGAAAGGTGACAGTGTATTGGGCAATCAATGCACAGATCTTCTTGGGACTATTTCAGCTATGTCACGATGCCCCTCTGTAGAAACTATCAGACATCTCCCAGTAGTAGCTGGGCTACTAACCCATAAACTCATGACCCCACACACCTTGCTGATATCGTACGACCTCTGTCCTTGGCCACCCTTGGCTGAAAGAGAGTTACACTCCCTGGCCCATCAGATTCTCTCATCTGGGAACTTGGACCTTGATTAGGGACTCAGATTTTAGAAGGTGGTTATGGCATCATAGCAGCTTCTTAGATAAATACACCCTCTACCCTTATCCCATGCAGGGGAGCATCTGGGAGGAGCCACGGTTCCAGCTGTTCTTCCCAGGGCCGGGTATTCCCTTCCTTGGGAGGCATCTGTATCATCAAATTATGTTTTATTATTTTAAAATTGTTTACTCTGGTATTCATTCCTGACAGACAAAAATAAATTTCAATTAATACATAAAAAATGATTTGAACTGGATGAATCATTCTAATAGCCCCAGATTTCTCTTTTGTAAAATGAGGATAATTTTAGCTGCTCAGCTTATCTCTTGAAACCGGTGTAAGAATTAAATAGAATAAAGCACACAAAGTGCTTCAAAGTCAGTAAAAATCCATGCAAACAGAAGTGCAGAGATTTGTCTATAGTGAGAGGACTTTTAAGAGATTTCTTCAAGTATGAAATAGGTTTTCTTTCTTTCTTTTAAAACTTTAATTGGTTGTGGTCAGTCTCTCTCAAGTTCAGGAAGTCTCCAGAGTTAGAGGTTTTCTTTTCTTTTCTTTTGCTAGATATTTAAAACTTTGATTATTTCTGACACTGAAATTATCCATTACAGTGTTGCCCTTTGCCAAACCAAGCCTAATTTTTGTATTATTATTGCTGTTTTCAGCCATTTTCAGCAGCTCTGTTTGAAACTCTGAAAAGCACAGTTGTTCTCACCCACATCAAACCCTAAATGCTCTTTTTTATAACATATTTCACACCCCCTTCCATTTCTGGAACAAAATTATGCAGTTCACTAGGCTGCTGTAACAAAGTACCACAGACCGGGCGGCTTAAATAACAGAAATGCATTGTTGCATAGGCCTGGAGGCCAAAAGCCCTACATCAAAGTGTGGGTAAGATTGGCTTCTTTGGACGGCTGTGAGGGAGGCTGATACAGTCTCTTTCTTCTTAGTTCATAGTTGCACTTTTTTTCCTTGTATATTTTTACATCATCTTCTCTTAGTATGTATCTCTGTGTGCTTATTTTACCTTCTAAATAAGGACAAGCATCGTATTGCATTTGGGCCTACCTTACCAGCCTCATGTACTTCAACTGCATATCTCTGTGAAGACCTCAGGTCTGAATAAATACCTTACATTGTGAGCTAATGGTAGTTAGAAATTCAACATATGTTTTCTAGTGGACACAAATTAACAGAGATTAATCAAATTTCCCTATACACACTATTATTTTAAAAGTCAGCATATTAGTCTAACTTGAAAAATAATCAGAATGTAATTTGTAATATATGAATGAATTTTCATGAATAAATGCTTAAGTAAGAGCAGGGTAGAAAAATATATAATACCCCAGGTAAATAGCTGGGCTACTAAGCAATGTCTCTGAAAGCAGAGGACATGAATGCGGGCTGTCACAGGCCATCTGTTTTGGTGATCCAAACACGATGAGACACTGCTGTTGGTGACATGATGTCCCAAGTGATGATTTTTGCCTGGTAAACAAAGCACCATCTTCCCTCAATTTACGTGATAGTCTAATTCCTGGAAATTTCAGTTTTTTTAAACTTCCAAGAAATACTTCATGTTTATATGTAAAACAGAACAGAGTTTTCACCTACATGAAGTTCTGATAGAACATGGGAAATCTGGCAGGAGGTGGGATGCCTTTACACAGCAAGGAACTGTCCCAGACACTGCAGGATGTTGAGATATTTTATCCCACCAAATTAGCATCAGTAGGACACAATATCACTGTGACAAAAATATCGTACAAGTTGTCAAAATGGTTTTGCCATTAACAACCATGGGAGGAAACCTACAGACGGCCCAAAGGAGCAATGACAAATACGAGATGGGTGAGAACCAGTGGGGTTTTCATGCTCATGGGATCACGTTCACTTCCTAGGTGAATACATGGTACTTCCTGCTTGAAAAGGGCAAGCAGGACACAGTAACCAGAGACCTGTCTACCATGTCACATGCCTGAGTGGGACTTGGAAGTACCAACTCTCCTCCCTCATGGTGGTATTTCTAGGGCACATCACAGTGCTTGATGTAGAGCATCCAATAAATGCTTGTTGAGTGTCATAGAATGATAGTCCCAAAGTAGGATGGGATGAGTACAAGTGAGGAAGTTCTTCTGTGTGTTCATTCATATACTCATCTGGTCTGCAGAGAGTCATGGGACTGTGAATTGGATGTTGTGCTATGCCCTGAAAAACTCCACAAGCAACAGATAGTCCTTGATTTCAGAGACTGGTCTATCTAGCAGTGGAGAGAGACACTAAGCAAGTGTATTATGACACTGTGTGAGGTAAGGCTGGGTACTGTGGGAACGTGAAGAGAGAGGTGCTCGACCCAGCAACGTGGTATGTTGTAATGGTCAAATGTCAAGGGACGACAGAGGGAGTGTCCCAAGGAGTGACGTGCTGCCATGATGCTACTTTCCTTCTTAATGGGGCAGAAGGTAACAAAGAAATGGATTTCACAGAAAAAATGCAAGATGTAAGATAGGGAGCTGAAGGTTTACATTGTACCCCATTCTTGCTCCTGGTTCCAACTAAACTTCAACCAATACCTAGATCTCCCTAGATCTCCTTACCCAATTATACCCCCTTCATCTTCTCTTGTCATCTTCTTAGCTATATCTTGCAGGTACAAACTCCACCTTAAGTAGCAAAGCACAAATATTTCAGGGTTACAGATCTTGGAGGCTCCATCTTGCTCAAGCTTTGAAGAAAGTGATGGCTTTAGGAGTCACAGTAGGGTACAAATCTCCCAGACATCCTCTAGTCCCTCACCTATAAAGATTCTGGTCTGATGTGTCATGCCCTCTGGCATCTCCTCTGAAGACATTCAAAGACCCCGACCCCCTTTCAGCGTACTCCTGCCTCCCAGTTGTACATCTTCATGTCTTGGTTCCCTATCGTGGATGTTTTTATCTATGTCCAACCTTCTAACAAGGAGCTCTGAAACCTGGCCAGAGTATGGGGATGGAGACATGATTCAGTGTCCTCCTAATGTCAACAAGAAGAATTAAATTAAACCAAAAAGCTTCTGAGTGGGGTCCAAGGCCTCAATAAAACATCTTTGTACTAAGGCTTGGAAGAAGACTTTGATGAAGAGAACAAATGGGGAAAATGTGGTCGTTGCTTACCCTCTGTAAGTCTGAAGGCAGCATAAACACTTCCAGGCGTTATTCCTAGCCAGGGAAAGAGGCTAAGGAGTTGTCTGGAGCCAAAGACAGCCAGGAGTAATAAGAAAACTCTTTAAATATGTTTTTTCCCCATCTGTTTAATTTCTTATGCTGAAAAAGAAGAAAAAAATACAAATAAATGATTCAGAGAAATGTCACATGCAATTACCTCCACCAGGGAGAATAAACAAGGCTTCACTTCATTAGGGAGGTTCTCATGTGGCCGGTGCCTGCTGGTGGGATGCCCATCCTGGCTGGAGGTCTCCAACTTTGTTAGCATCCAAATTGAGTTGCTCAAGCTCAGCTTTGGCTGAACCTGCTCCAGCAGCCAGGCAGGGCCATCTCTGAGGACATTCATCCCATGGGTATCACTGTCCTCACTCACATCGTCCAGAAATGAAGGTAGATACAAGAAACATCCACCTCCACCTCCATCTCCACCTAAAGCAAGTGCCCATACCACCATCTTTTCAGAAAAGCTCACCTGTACCAGTAGTATCCTCATGCTTTTTGCACCAATGTGTCATAGTTTCCCTAGATCTTTCCTTCTCTTTTTCTCCACATTCTCTTTTATGCTAGAGGAAGGGGAGTAATGTGTGTGTCTTCATCTTTCTACACATAAGACTTTACCCTATGTCGTGGTGGCATTTGGTCCTTTCTTGCTTGGAGAGTTTCTCCATAATTTATTCCACTCCTTAAAATCTTATCTCTCTCCTGCCCTTTTCTACCTTGCCTGTGAATGTCTCTGGCTTTCCCTTCATAGCCTAAGCTTGGCTTATCAAAAAATGCTACTATGTTTGCTTTGCAAAACTATAATCCATCTTCCCAATGGGAGAATATTGTAAGCAACTGAGATCAAGCTTGGGCGTTAATTTTGATTCATCTGCTTTTCTTGTGTATCTTTTGCATTCAGCCCTCTTTGCTGTTATCACTGAAGCAAACCCAGTTCAGGTCTTTGTTATCTCACACTGGGAATACAAGTGATCATAATGATTTAATGGTTGTAAATATGTTAAGTGTTTACTATTCACTGGCATTGTGTTTCTTACTTTACATGCATATCTTATTGTTCACATTAATCAAATGGAGGACCTTCTATTTTTATCTACATTCTGCACACAGGGAAACTGAGTCTTAATTATGGGACTCATCCAAGAGTAATATTGCTGACAAACAGAAGAACCAGAATCTATAATCAGATCAGCCAACTCTGTAGCTTAGCTTTTAATTGTAACACCAACTTGAGCACTGTGAGCAGTCAGTCTCAGAAGCACACGGTCTACCTGAGCTCGGTCTGCTGTCTTCCCTGTTGCAGAGAGATCTCTCTGAAGCACCATCAGACTGCACTGTTTCTCACTCAGAACTTCTCATTGGCTCTTCACTGCCTGTAGAGGATCAAATTCAAACCATTTAGTTTGCTATTCAAGGAGCCAATTCAGGCAGAAGGCTCACCTCTCTTCTTAGAAAAGACTCCTTAACTCTGTCTAGTGAAATTTCTCCCCTCCAAAGCCTATTTGAAATGTTATCTTTTCCCATAGAACATGCTTTGATCATTCCAATTGGAATAATAATTGTCATTGTGTGCACCTGGGCCACTGTCACAGTCCTGATACTCTGGACTGATTCATAATATCACTTTCACATAAATGCCAGCTATGTTTTTGAGGTCAGGGATATATTCATTTGTTTTTGGGTCCTCAAAACATCTATGGAAATGTCTTGCATAAAGTGTATTAATTAAGGGTAAAACTGGTTGTTGTAACAAATTGACTCCCCAAATACCAGTGGTTTCACATAATACAAATTTCATTTTCAGTTCAATTGATGATAAAGGGTGACAATGGTCTCTGCTCCACTCAAGAGACCCAAGCCGGAGGAAATTTGGTCATCATGAACATAGATGTAGAAGAGGGAAAGGAAAATTTCATGATCTGGATCTGATAAGGGGCATATTCAATGGGCTAGAACTCCAGTCTCTAGCATTTAGATAATAAGAAAGACCAGGAAATGTAGTCAATATGTGGTAGGGGACAGAAGAAAGAGTCAGGTAAATTGCTAACCAGTCCATACACGTGGAATAAGTAATTAATATGTTGCTACTGTTTATCACATTTCCAGAAAAAAGACATACTAAGCTAAGGTGTCTAGGGGGACCCACAAACAGAAGGCAGGTCTGTTAGAATGTATTTTTAAAAATTTTTTAAAGAATAAGGAAGGACTTCATTGTTGCTGATGTCCTTCTATGGTATGACACTGGTATCCACATTTGGTCCTCATGTCCCATGGTCTCATGCCTCCTCCAACACGTGAATCATTCAGGGAAGATTGGGCACCTGCAGGACACAGGGAGGTATAAGAAACTACAAATTACGTGACTTTCAGTAACTGGGTTTATGGTTTGCATTATTTTGTTTCAGCCACTCAAACCTCTACCAAGGGAACAAGTAATTTTCAGTGACTCTGTAGCAGGATTGTTGGCTGCAGATAAGACTCATAGTGAAAGCAGCAGTGAACCATTAGAAAGAAAGACGCCAGGATTTCGTGGTGCAAGTTCCTGATTGGCTTTGCTGTGAGGTAAATCAGCGATAGATGCATTAGTTCTAGCAGTAAGCTGCCAACAAAAGATTGAAATGACTGAAAAACTGCTTGAAATAGGAATTTATACTCCTCACCATTAACAATGAAACTCAAGCTGAATGCATATCGCAACTTGTGTTATCCATTAAGGCTGGATTGAAGCCAGCAGTATTTGCAAAATTTAGAAAATTCTGATTTAGAACTCGAAGGTAAATTTCTACAGTTTGTGAATGTGTAGAGTCATTCACTGCTCAATCCAGTATTTTACAAAAACCACAATAAGTTTGATGATAAATGTTTGGAAGCCCCCCTGAGGTTTCTTACTTAATAGTGAATGGGGAAGGCGACGTGCTACGGAGGAAATCCTCGTTATTCATATTGTGGTGACAACAGCTGGAAATAATGCATGAGACGCAAATTGGTGACTAAACTAAGATGTATTCCTTTGTCAGCAAATACTGTTGGAAAACAGCACTGAAGAATTGAAGAAATAAGAGCCAGGAGAACTTAGGCAGTGTGGGAGGTTTACTATACTGTTGGATTAAAGTACAGATGTTTTAAACATATTTCAGTGTATGGAATCCGCTAATACTGCTCAGTACTGGAATACATCCAGGACTACTTTCTTTGCTAACCTCTAAAAGAAAGATGTTCTGGACAATATTTTAAATGCTAAGTGACTTCTGTAACAAGAAAGAAAAATGAAAAAAAAAATACTAGTGTAGTCCTTGATGAGGCAGAATATGGGCCAGAATATGAAAGGATTCTAGGATAACCCTACAGAGATGTGTCCAGAGGTAACTTTCATCTATTACTCCCTTGGAGGGAAAGATGTTACAAAGAAGTTGTCACCAGACAGAACCAACATTGAGAGGATGACAGGATGAGGCTAATTTTCAGAACAAAATGAAGCAACAAAACCCAAAAATAGCATACAGAAGAATATTTCATGTATCTTATAATGAAAGTAGGAGTCATTGTGAGAATATTTTATGCTCTACAGAGGTTTGCTGGCTATCTGTTATAAAATACCTAAAAGCATTGTTCAACTTAGAGATGCAGTATGCAGTTTGACAATGCCACAACTAGTGGTGCAGATTTACAGATACTTTCGGTGGCTTGTGTTTGCCAGTGATTTACTGGTAGATATTACTGAAATAATAAAAGAACTCATAATCTCATAGTCTATAAAGGTAAAGGTGATATGTTAACTATGAGTAAGAAAGTTACTGATT